>CM055265.1:60815125-60998739 GCA_029237695.1 Conchocele bisecta | reverse complement strand
TTGCTCTAATGGTCCTCTACCGCCCTGTACCAAATCCACGTTTCTTCTTGCCCCCGCCAAGCCCAGGGTCAAGGTCACATACTTGATGCTTCAAAAACTTTAACGCTCATGTAAAAAAATTTGACTTGGAATTTGGCCTCATTTATTATCAAAGCGATATGTGGGGCATCCGTGTTCTATGAACACATTTTCTAGTTTCAAACTACTTATGTATCTGGGGAGGGGGATACACATGCGCTTGTCGACAAGCATCCATTTCTAGTTAATATTCCACCAATGGTGAGCGCGAACGCATGCCTGAAAAATTAAATCGAGCACATAACAATTAGCACTGCTTTGTTACTAGGACCAATAATTGATGTTATTCCCAGTTTGCTCGGATTAATTTACGAAATGTGCAAACGTGATCAGCTGCACATTCACATCGGTGAGATAAAAGGAGGCTATGCGTCCATAAAAAAAAAAAAAATCGTCCATTTTGGGTCTAATTTGGGAAAGAATCTCAAATTTAACACGATTTCTGACAATAGTCGTGTTACAAATTTAACACGATTTTGATATACAAATAGGCAAAAAATTCGGGAGCCAAGGCACAACCGTGTACTAACCGAAATTATGTTTTAGTGAAGCGTGTACTAACGGGGTCGCACTGTACTAGAATATATGTGCGGAAATAGCTGTCACACCATGTGTTACCACTAATTTCAGCATGGCTATCCTTATAAATGGTAACATTTAGCACCATATTTTAATATATGCTCTCTCCACCCTCCCGAATAATACACCTTTGATATATATTGCAAAGTATCTAATGATTGAGTGTTGTACATAACGGCCTATCAACAGCCACGGTCGTTGAAGTCCGGACCAACGGGGTCCATCCCATATTTAAGATATATGTACTGGGCAAATACAAAAATCAGAACTAACTATTTACATCACTGTATACTCAGCCGTAAAATTAGAATGACCGGACCTGGTTTCATGTCCATACCACACCATAGTGACTTAGTTTCATCTAAAAAGGTAATCAGATTACCACTAATCGTATTTCCTTTTAATGGGGTATGGCAGGATTTTCCCCTCAGAAGGCCGAAAACGGAAATGAGGTCTAAACCATGTCGGCATTCTGGTGAAGTTGAACATTGATTGATAATTCCAGCACAAAAATATTTACACAATTCCCTAACATTTGATTGGCCCGTAGCAAGTCTCAGTCTGAAATTTATATCCCAGTAAATTCCCACGCCGAACTACTTTCCGTAACCGTGAGGCGCAGTTAAAATAATTCTTAAAAAAACGGAAAATAAACACATTTTCTTGATGAATTTATTTCAAATGCTGGATATAAACTTGGAAAAGTCGCGGGAATACTGGACGAGGCCTTCCGGCCTTCGTCCAGTATTCCCGCGACTTTTCCATGTTTATACCCCGATAAATTCCACAAAAAGGCCATTCATTCCTCTATTACATTACCCTTCGCATGCTTGCAACCAACCACCCACCGCAACGTATCTAATATACAATATCATTAGATAGTGCTTATTGACAAAATAGATACAAACATTGTGATACGAGACAGTATTTGTATGTTTTTGAGTGTATTTAGATATGTGTAGTGACTAGTATTCCATTGGAAGAAAGCAAAGCATGTAGGCATTGGACAGGCTGATAACCAGTCACTCAATATGACCATTTGATAGAACTTTCACTACGGTGTCATGGAAGAAACAGTAGGACAATACCACTATGGCAACAGTTACTGTAATACATCGCATTATCAACATTACTAAACGTTGTTACATGTATAGCTATATTTCTCAGCTTTATACCAGATAGCGTTACCTGTTGTCATGGTTCGCTATGTCTCATTTGTTGTGCTTTTGTTTTGCTGTCTCTGTTGACATTATGAAGGTAAATGTAGCTTTTATATTCGGCAAATAAACGTACTGTACGTGTACAGACAGTTTCACCTCCTAGAAGTGAATGTCAGACAGCTTTAAGATGCGGGACTGGTATGTGTTTGGGTATAGTGTGATTTCTTGGAGAGAATAACACAGGATTATGATGAATGTCACATCATAATATTCATCATCGCATCTGGACATACATGTATGTAACTCTCATCAAATATGGTGATTCAGTTGTGGGGATTACTTAAAATAACAGTGTTAGGATCCTTCTGGTAGTGTGTATTACTAGTAAAAGTGTTTAAAGATAGTTTGTTGCCGCTATGGCATCCATAATTATCTGGAGTTTCATTCACATAATGAATTTAGGTCACAATTTGACAGGAAAAATAGTGAAGTATAAAACCTAATGTACTTATCTGATAGAACTTTGCATAAACAATTGTCATTCTACCAGGCAGTATGCAAGCAATGCCATTCTCCCATAGATGGTTATATAATTATCACATACGAAAATTGTCTTCCGCATATCATGCACAATTCATGTTAGGGGACACTGGTGTCGAACGAAGCACTAAGCCGTACTATCAGGTACACGTAAAATGTAATACTATAAGGCTAAACCGCGTATGTAACATATCAAATTAAATTATTTGGATCACAGAAACTGGCAACGTATTACACTCACTAATCCTTGAATAGTACACTCAAAACTAGAAACAAGCCATATCGATACACAAGAATGACTCCATCAGCACGTAACTTTGACGGAGATGCTGTAGGTGATTCAGCATGATCATTGTTAGACAGGTTTTTTAAAAAAAAATACAGGCTATTGGATTGGCGAAAAGCCGGGCGGTTCTGGGCGGAGGCGGGGCCGGGCGGTGGGCGTGGGGGGGCCGGCGTCCACAATCAATGTTAAGGTTTTCGTGTTTTAGTCCTTTCTTTGTTACGACCACTAGGCCACCAAACTTTCACAGCTTCATAATCAAGGGGTTGCCCACATATCTAGGGCCAACATGGTTTTTTTTTTAACTTGACCCATCCGCCAGTGGACTTAGCCATTTTCAATGTTAAGTTTTCGTGTTTGAGTCCATTTCTTTGTTACTGTACCACCTAGGACCACCAAACTTTCACAGCTTCATAATCAAGGGGTGCACACCACATGATCACTACCACATGTTACTTTTTTAGCAGGTGTTTTGAAAAAAAATCCAGCTATTGGAATGGCGAAAGCCGGCGAGCGGGCGGGCGGGTGGGCGGGCGGGTCGGGCGGGCGGGCAGGCGGCGGGCGGGCGTCCACAAATCAATGTTAAGTTTTCGTGTTTAGTCCATTTCTTTGTTTACTGTACCACCTAGGACCACCTACTTTCACAGCTTCATAATCAAGGGGTGCCCACCACATATCACTATCCAACATGTTACTTTTTTTTTAACTTGACCCATTTTTTCCGCGTAGTCGACTTAGCCATTTTCAATGTTAAGTTTTCGCGTTTTACAATGTTAAGTTTTCGTGTTTAAGTCCATTTCTTTGGTACTGTACCACCTAGGACCACCAAACTTTCACAGCTTCATAATCAAGGGGTACCCACCACATATCACTATCCAACATGTTACTTTTTTTTTTACTTCACCATTTTTTCCGCGCAGTCGACTTAGCCATTTTCAATGTTAAGTTTTCGCGTTTACAATGTTAAGTTTTCGTGTTTAAGTCCATTTCTTTGGTACTGTACCACCTAGGACCACCAAACTTTCACAGCTTCATAACCAAAGGGGTGCCTACACATACAACTATCCAACATGTGACCATTTTTTTACCTTCACCTATTATTTCTACGTAATTGACTTAGCCATTTTCAACGTTAACTTTTTAACGTACGTCTGGTTCGAGTTTTTTGGTACAACTTTTTTGTTATACTATATCTCTGCAACTGCTTCGCCCATTACCTTGAAACTTCACATGGGTGTTTTATCATATCCATATTTTCATTCTAACCCCCAACCGTGCGGCCCCTGTGCCCAATGTCAAGGTCAAATTACTTTGAATTTTTTTGTTAAAGTTTTTTCGTGTACTATATCTCTGCAACTGCTTCACCCAATACCTTGATACTTCACATGTTTATCATCATTGTCGCACTGCTTGCGGAAAGCGCGATCCTTGTGCCCAATGTCAAGGTCAAATTACTTTGAATTTTTTTTGTTAAAGTTTTTTCGTGTACTATATCTCTGCAACTGCTTCACCCAATACCTTGATACTTCACATGGGTGTTTATCATCATTGTCGCACCTGCTTGCGGAAAGCGCGATCCTGTGCCCAATGTCAAGGTCAAATTACTTTGAATTTTTTTGTTAAATTTTTTTCGTGTACTATATCTCTGCAACTGCTTCACCCAATACCTTGATACTTCACATGGGTGTTTATCATCATTGTTGCACCTGCTTGCGGAAAGCGCGATCCTGTGCCCAATGTCAAGGTCAAATTACTTTGAATTTTTTTGTTAAATTTTGTTTGTGTACTATATCTCTGCAACTGCTTCACCCAATACCTTGATACTTCACATGGGTGTTTATCATCATTGTCGCACCTGCTTGCGGAAAGCGCGATCCTGTGCCCTATGTCAAGTTCAAATTACTTTGAATAATTTTTTTGTTAAAGTTTTTTGTGTACTATATCTCTGCAACTGCTTCACCCAATACCTTGATACTTCACATGGGTGTTTATCATCATTGTCACACCTGCTTGCGGAAAGCGCGATATCGTCGGCATTTTGGCATACGTCCGTCCGTTCGTCCATGTGTCCGGTTAAAGTTTTTTGGTTAAAGTTTTTCCATCTACTATATCTATTTTTTTAGTGTCCATGCCTCGCCCCAAGGCGCGACATGCAGGCCACGGCCATCTAGTCTACAAAAAGTGGGTATAATTATGTTATCCAAGTGTCTATGCTTGGAAAAAACCTGGCCTTCGTGGCTTTGCCTCGTTTCTTGTTTTTAACTTGACCCATTTTTTCTGCGCAATCGACTTAGCCATTTTCAATGTTAAGTTTTCGCGTTTTCAATGTTAAGTTTTCGTGTTTAAGTCCATTTCTTTGGTACTGTACCACCTAGGACCACCAAACTTTCACAGCTTCATAATCAAGGGGTGCCCACCACATATCACTATCCAACATGTTACATTTTTTTTTTAACTTCACCCATTTTTTCCGCGCAATCGACTTAGCCATTTTCAATGTTAAATTTTCGCGTTTTCAATGTTAAGTTTTCGTGTTTAAGTCCATTTCTTTGGTACTGTACCACCTAGGACCACCAAACTTTCACAGCTTCATAATCAAGGGGTGCCCACCACATATCACTATCCAACATGTTACTTTTTTAGCCAGGTTTTTTGAAAAAAAATCCAGGCTATTGGATTGGCGAAAGCCGGTCGTGCGGGCGGCGGGCGGGCGGCGGGCGGGCGGGCAGCGGGCGGCGTCCACAATCAATGTTAAGTTTTCGTGTTTGAGTCCATTTCTTTGTTACTGTACCACCTAGGACCACCAAACTTTCACAGCTTCATAATCAAGGGGTGCCCACCACATATCACTATCCAACATGTTACTTTTTTTTTAACTTCACCCATTTTTTCCGCGTAGTCGACTTAGCCATTTTCAATGTTAAGTTTTCGCGTTTACAATGTTAAGTTTTCGTGTTTAAGTCCATTTCTTTGGTACTGTACCACCTAGGACCACCAAACTTTCACAGCTTCATAATCAAGGGGTACCCACCACATATCACTATCCAACATGTTACTTTTTTTTTTTAACTTCACCCATTTTTTCCGCGCAGTCGACTTAGCCATTTTCAATGTTAAGTTTTCGCGTTTACAATGTTAAGTTTTCGTGTTTGTGTTTAAGTCCATTTCTTTGGTACTGTACCACCTAGGACCACCAAACTTTCACAGCTTCATAACCAAGTGGTGCCTACCACATACAACTATCCAACATGTGACCATTTTTTTACCTTCACCTATTATTTCTACGTAATTGACTTAGCCATTTTCAACGTTAACTTTTTAACGTACATCTGGTTAGAGTTTTTTGGTTAAAACTTTTTCGTTATACTATATCTCTGCAACTGCTTCGCCCATTACCTTGAAACTTCACATGGGTGTTTATCATCATCCATATTTTCATTCTAACCCCCAACCGTGCGGCCCCTGTGCCCAATGTCAAGGTCAAATTACTTTGAATTTTTTTTGTTAAAGTTTTTTCGTGTACTATATCTCTGCAAGTGCTTCACCCAATACCTTGACACTTCACATGGGTGTTTATCATCATTGTCGCACCTGCTTGCGGAAAGCGCGATCCTGTGCCCAATGTCAAGGTCAAATTACTTTGATTTTTTTTGTTAAAGTTTTTTTCGTGTACTATATCTCTGCAACTGCTTCACCCAATACCTTGATACTTCACATGGGTGTTTATCATCATTGTCGCACCTGCTTGCGGAAAGCGCGATCCTGTGCCCAATGTCAAGGTCAAATTACTTTGAATTTTTTTTGTTAAAGGTGTGTACTATATCTCTGCAAGTGCTTCACCCAATACCTTGATACTTCACATGGGTGTTTATCATCATTGTCGCACCTGCTTGCGGAAAGCGCGATCCTGTGCCTAATGTCAAGTCAAATTACTTTGAATTTTTTTGTTAAAGTTTTTTTCGTGTATCATATCTCTGCAACTGCTTCACCCAATACCTTGATTACTTACATGGGCATGTTATCATCATTGTCGCACCTGCTTGCGGAAAGCGCGATCCTGTGCCCAATGTCAAGGTCAAATTACTTGATTTTTTTTTTTAATGTTTTTTTTTTCGTGTACTATATCTCTGCAACTGCTTCACCCAATACCTTGATACTTCACATGGGTGTTTATCATCATTGTTGCACCTGCTTGCGGAAAGCGCGATCCTGTGCCCAATGTCAAGGTCAAATTACTTTGAATTTTTTTGTTAAAGTATTTTCGTGTACTATATCTCTGCAACTGCTTCACCCAATACCTTGATACTTCACATGGGTTGTTTATCATCATTGTGCACCTGCTTGCGGAAAGCGCGATCCTGTGCCCAATGTCAAGGTTCAAATTACTTTGAATTTTTTTGTTTTAAATTTTTGTTTTTTTGTGTAACTATATCTCTGCAACTGCTCACCCAATACCTTGATACTTCACATGGGTGTTTATCATCATTGTCGCACCTGCTTGCGGAAACGCATCCTGTGGCCCTATGTCAAGTTCAAATTACTTTGAATTATTTGTTAAAGTTTTTTTGTGTACTATATCTCTGCAATGCTTCACCCAATCACCTGATACTTCACATGTTTATCATCATGTCGCACCCTCGCTTGCGGGAGCGCGATATCGTCGGCATTTTTGGCATACGTCCGTGTCCGTACGTCCGTGTGTCCGGTTTTAAAGTTTTTTTCGTTAAAGTTTTTCCATCTACTATATCTATTTTTTTTAGTGTCCATGCCTCGCCCCAAGGCGCGACATGCAGGCCACGGCCATCTAGTCTACAAAAAGTGGGTATAATTATGTTATCCAAGTGTCTATGCTTGGAAAAAACCTGGCCTTCGTGGCTTTGCCTCGTTTCTTGTTTTTAACTTGACCCATTTTTTCTGCGCAATCGACTTAGCCATTTTCATTTTCAATGTTAAGTTTTCGCGTTTTCAATGTTAAGTTTTCGTGTTTTAAGTCCATTTCTTTGGTACTGTACCACCTAGGACCACCAACTTTCACAGCTTCATAATCAAGGGGGGTGCCCACACATATCACTATCCAACATGTTACTTTTTTTTTAACTTCACCCATTTTTTCCGCGCAATCGACTTAGCCATTTTCAATGTTAAATTTTCGCGTTTTCTTTTAATGTTAAGTTTTCGTGTTTAAGTCCATTTCTTTGGTACTGTACCACCTAGGACCACCAAACTTTCACAGCTTCATAATCAAGGGGTGCCCACCACATATCACTATCCAACATGTTACTTTTTAGCCAGGTTTTTGAAAAAAATAAAAAAAATCCAGGCTATTGGATTGGCGAAAGCCGGTCGTGCGGGCGGGCGGCGGGCGGCGGCGGCGCGGGCAGCGGGCGGCGTCCACAATCAATGTTAAGTTTTCGTGTTTGAGTCCATTTCTTTGTTACTGTACCACCTAGGACCACCAAACTTTCACAGCTTCATAATCAAGGGTGCCCAGCCCACCACTATCACTATCCAACATGTTACTTTTTTTTTAACTTCACCCATTTTTTCCGCGTAGTCGACTTAGCCATTTTCAATGTTAAGTTTTCGCGTTTACAATGTTAAGTTTTCGTGTTTAAGTCCATTTCTTTGGTACTGTACCACCTAGGACCACCAAACTTTCACAGCTTCATAATCAAGGGGTACCCACCACATATCACTATCCAACATGTTACTTTTTTTTTTTAACTTCACCCTATTTTTTTCCGCGCAGTCGACTTAGCCATTTTCAATGTTAGTTTTCGCGTTTACAATGTTAAGTTTTCGTGTGTAAGTCCATTTCTTGGTACTGTACCACCTAGGACCACCAAACTTTCACAGCTTCATAACCAAGTGGTGCCTACCACATACAACTATCCAACTGTGACCCATTTTTTTACCTTCACCTATTATTTCTACGTAATTGACTTAGCCATTTTCAACGTTAACTTTTTAACGTACATCTGGTTAGAGTTTTTTGGTTAAAACTTTTTCGTTATACTATATCTCTGCAACTGCTTCGCCCATTACCTTGAAACTTCACATGGGTGTTTATCATCATCCATATTTTCATTCTAACCCCCAACCGTGCGGCCCCTGTGCCCAATGTCAAGGTCAAATTACTTTGAATTTTTTTGTTAAAGTTTTTTCGTGTACTATATCTCTGCAAGTGCTTCACCCAATACCTTGACACTTCACATGGGTGTTTATCATCATTGTCGCACCTGCTTGCGGAAAGCGCGATCCTGTGCCCAATGTCAAGGTCAAATTACTTTGATTTTTTTTGTTAAAGTTTTTTCGTGTACTATATCTCTGCAACTGCTTCACCCAATACCTTGATACTTCACATGGGTGTTTATCATCTTGTCGCACCTGCTTGCGGAAAGCGCGATCCTGTGCCCAATGTCAAGGTCAAATTACTTTGAATTTTTTTGTTAAAGTTTTTTTGTGTACTATATCTCTGCAAGTGCTTCACCCAATACCTTGATACTTCACATGGGTGTTTATCATCATTGTCGCACCTGCTTGCGGAAAGCGCGATCCTGTGCCTAATGTCAAGGTCAAATTACTTTGAATTTTTTTGTTAAAGTTTTTTCGTGTACTATATCTCTGCAACTGCTTCACCCAATACCTTGATACTTCACATGGGTGTTTATCATCATTGTCGCACCTGCTTGCGGAAAGCGCGATCCTGTGCCCAATGTCAAGGTCAAATTACTTTGATTTTTTTTTTTTTAATAATGTTTTTTCGTGTACTATATCTCTGCAACTGCTTCACCCAATACCTTGATACTTCACATGGGTGTTTATCATCATTGTTGCACCTGCTTGCGGAAAGCGCGATCCTGTGCCCAATGTCAAGGTCAAATTACTTTGAATTTTTTTGTTAAAGTATTTTCGTGTACTATATCTCTGCAACTGCTTCACCCAATACCTTGATACTTCACATGGGTGTTTATCATCATTGTTGCACCTGCTTGCGGAAAGCGCGATCCTGTGCCCAATGTCAAGGTCAAATTACTTTGAATTTTTTTGTTAAATTTTGTTTGTGTACTATATCTCTGCAACTGCTTCACCCAATACCTTGATACTTCACATGGGTGTTTATCATCATTGTCGCACCTGCTTGCGGAAAGCGCGATCCTGTGCCCTATGTCAAGTTCAAATTACTTTGAATTTATTTGTTAAAGTTTTTTTGTGTACTATATCTCTGCAACTGCTTCACCCAATACCTTGATACTTCACATGGGTGTTTATCATCATTGTCGCACCCGCTTGCGGAAAGCGCGATATCGTCGGCATTTTGGCATACGTCCGTCCGTCCGTACGTCCGTGTGTCCGGTTAAAGTTTTTTCGTTAAAGTTTTTCCATCTACTATATCTATTTTTTTAGTGTCCATGCCTCGCCCCAAGGCGCGACATGCAGGCCACGGCTATCTAGTCTACAAAAAGTGGGTATAATTACGTTATCCAAGTGTCCATGCTTGGAAAAAACCTGGCCTTCGTGGCTTTGCCTCGTTTCTTGTTTTGATATTGAAAACATAATTATGTTCTTTGTTGGGTATAATTGTGTGAGATATAATTGTGAGAGTCTCTGTTCAATGAACATGACATCATTTTAATCACAAGTTAATGTTAGCTGGACAGTACAGTTATTGTAATGAATGAGAATTAAACAATATGTGCCAGTATTCCAAAATGATATTTGTCTAATCCAGAGGAGTGTGGTAACAGTGATTGTTTCTATACATGTGTCATATTGGGTATGTGGTTGTCTATACATGTGTCATATTGGGTATGTGGTTGTCTATACATGTGTCATATTGGGTATGTGGTTATCTAATACTGCCCCGGTCATTCTGATGGTGAACACATTGATATGTGAATAACCGAATTGTTGGTAGAAAATGATTCAACGATTCTTTTCACAAATCTGGTTTGACAACTACTAGTATATGGAAGATCTATGCAAATTTCTCTAATCATAGCCGTGAAAATGACTCGCTGTGTTTGCTTCTTTGAAAACCAAATGTAGTCTGGAGTACTACCTCATTGGCAGATTTACTGATCCAACACAGTGACCCATATTGTCTCGTAGTAGTACACACAACTTGGACAACACGTCTTTCACTTTACATGTACATGAACATCACAGGAAATATCACAATGAAACATTTAACCGTTTGAACAATGTGAGTATGTGTTTAATGGCGGCCATCTTTGATTTAAAATTAGTAAATGGTATGTCATTGTATAATGGTAAATGACATATTATACCATACATAAACTTTATAAAAGACAAAAATAACATATTTAGAACTGGTTATTCTAAGTAACAAGGTTATATTTTACATTTTATTGATTATTTTGCAGTTTGGTGACCATCTTGAACATCTATTTCTACATTACCTGGCTGATTTACTAAAGATATAGTATAACCAATGTATAACAGGTCATGTTCAACACTCTTTTTACATATTGTGTACGAGTTATGTATGCCTTCAAATAGCGAAATGCAGAAAAAACAAAACTTTTTGTCTTGATTTGACCCATGAATAACATGTTCTGTTACAGACTGGATTCAATTATCGTAATATGAAACTTTTGAGGGAAAAAAATCCTATTTTGTTTATTTCATCTCGAAAGTATATGTTGCTACCACTCAGTTGAACCGTCTTGATGAGACGGTTCAAATGAGTGGTATCAACATATACTTTTATGGATAAATAAACAAAATTATCTGATTTTTTTAAATAAAAGTATTGTAGCCGTTGATTTCAATGGGTTATACAGTCTGATCCACCCACACCTGGGCTACATCAAGGGCTTCCTGCACCCAGAACTTGTGTATGTATTAACACATTAGTGACAGGATACAATAATAATAGTATGAAACTTTTGAGAATTCTATATCCCTTGAAGGATTGCTTAAATATTTCAACACAGCATACTTGTGGATAAATGCCATACATCCATGCTGCCATTTATATGACCGTGACCTTTTGACCTACACAACTTTGAACTTGTTCACATTTTAAGAAATTCGCCAGAGTTTCTCAATTCTGGCATAACTTCTATATCCCTTGATAGATTACATCAATAGTTCAATTCGTCATACTTGTGGACAAATGCCACACATTCATGCTGCCCTTAATATGACCTTGACCTTTTGACCTTCACAACATTGAAATTTTAATTCACATTAAGAAGTTCGCCGGAGTTTCTCAATTCTGTCATAACTTCTATATCCCTTGATAGATTATTTAAATATTTCAATACATCATATTTGGCGGCAATTGCCACACATCCATGCTGCCCTTAATATGACCTTGACCTTTTGACCTTCACAACCTTGAACTTTTTCACAACTAAAGAAGTTCGCCAGAGTTTCTCGTTTCTGTCATAACTTCTATATGCTTGATGGATTAATGTAATATTTCAATACATCATGTTAGTGGACATATGCCACATATCCACACCACTGCTCTTAATATGACCTTGACCTTTTGACCATCATATATGTGCTTGTGCATACTTATCACTTTTGTTATTTAACTTTGCCACAGTTTCTTCAATCTGCCTCCGGGGGGCATTCGTGTGCGGACAGCCCACATTTCTTGTTTGGCTATTTTCTTGATTTAATACTGTTCGAAGATATATGTTGTTACCACTCGTTTGAACAATCTTGATGAGACGGTTCAAATGAGTGGTGATAACATATACTTTTTTGAAGAAACAAACAAAATAATCAGATTTGTTCAATAACAAGTATTGTATCCAAAATAATTGATGGGCTATTAAGGCTGATTCACCTGCGCCCAAACATTTAAATTTGTTTACTGATTTCGTTAAAAACTCGACAGAGCCTCATTTCTTATGAACTTCTTGTGTTGAAGCTAATTTGCAATTTGCCAGAGATGGCTTGATAGCTCAGTGGTAAGGCATTAAACATCAAACCAGACGGTTATGGGTTAAATCCCCACCCTGGGTGTGAATAAATACTTCATAGTATTTCCATCCCACCAGTCTTTCAGATGAGACTTGAAACCGAGGTCCCATCTCTATATGACCTTAGCTGTTGCTGAGACGTTCACTTTTTTGCAATTTGCAATAATTGACTTTGACATTCAATAGCAGGCTGAAATTGTTAACGTCCATGTACTAGTGCAGGAGCAATTGGTAACAATCCGGCACCTCGTGTTAATTTTTGTTTCTCGGTGGATTCGTAGTCTTTGGGTTCTCAGCTTTCCGAAAAATCTGGGTGCCATTTTTTAAATCCACTTTCAAGGTCATTTAAAGGTCATTCAAAGGTCACCGTGACCCTATTTCGCCTTGGTGTCATATAATGCTCTACCATCCAGAAATCATCACATATAAAGCCCATAATATGATCTTAATGTATGCCACTATAGATATAGACATGTTTTAACAATAATACTTGGCGAGTATTCGTGCATAAAGGTCAAGTTCAAGGTCATATCCGGTATTATAAAGTAAAACATTGCCTATCATATGCCATAATGAACACATTTTAATGATATTGGTGTCTATCATATAGTTATCTATGACCACTTCGTGAACTTTTCAGAGCCATTGAAGTTGAAGGTTATACGCTAAGGCTCAAGGTCAAGGTCATTGTGAACCACCATATCCGTTCTGAACTGTCAGACGGTGTTGTTAGAACGCAGGAGAATAATGTAGCAAAGCTAAGAAGTGTTATTAGTAGGGTCAACCCATTTCAGTATACAGAGAGCAACCTTATCAACATTGTGACAAAAATTGTCAATCCCAGCGACGTACAAGCGGATGTTTGTAAGTCTGTACATACTGGTGAAGAAGCATATTCAGAGTTTGTTCAAGAACGCATAAAAGGCTCCAGAAATATTTGGGACATAATGAAAAAAGTGAAACTGAAACACTTGAAAAGTACAGGCAAATCAACAAAGGTAAGGATAGGGAGTGAAACAGTAGAGCTGAAAGAGGATAGATCATTGTTTGCTAGAATGGAGACAGTTGCAATGTCACAACCAGAAATGGACATTGCAAAAGACAGGGAACTACGAATGTTCATGCGTGTCGCGTTCGCTTTTCGCCCACGATGGAAGCCTCCTGCCATGCACAGACAACTCAAAGCTCATGCACAAACTAACCAGCACATCCGACCCTCCAGATCAGAACTCGGAGGAGAGGCTTGTAATGATGCGAGAGACGGTCATGCTGTACTGATTGATGCTATGGCAAATTAACTGAGCGCTAAACCAGTCAAGACATGCGAACAGTTTGCAAATGAATTTGTCAACCGCACAAATCATATGATAAAACAGTATGATGAAGCACACATCATATTTGACCATTATGATGTAGACAAATCTTTGAAGATACATACCAGAGATAGGCGCAGCAAGGGAGAACGAGAACAATTTCATGTGTGCAAAGATGTAACACCCATACGGTCATTATTTGTTAAGTTCATGTCGAATACAAAGACAAACCATGGCATGGTCTGACGCTTTATCTTGCGGATAAGCTTCTGGACAGTTGTAAAGACTCCTTAACCCTAGTAGTTGTGTCAACCAGCCAAGGTGCCCAAATCAAACAAACATGATGTAGAGCATCTATCATCGACCCATGAAGAAGCAGATACTATCTTGATATTACATGCTATGGACGCTGTAAAACGAGGGTGTGATGTTGACATAGTGTCTCCTGATACGGATGTGTTGGTATTAATAGCTGTTTCGCGATCACAGATGGGGAAAGATCCCAGAATTGTAACCGGTGTGGGAGCAAAGCGAATGACCATTCCTCTGCTGCCTGTGTACCGCCGTGCCATCGGTCCAGCTATAGCTGCTGCTCTGCCCGGGTTTCACGCATTCACCGGGTGAGACACGTGTGGGCGGTTTCAAGGCAAAGGCAAAGTCACATGCTGGAACACCTTACAGAAACAGCCAGCTCGCATTACAAACGCATTTGCAGAGCCTGGCAAATTTGACAAAGAAGATGACGACACTGTAACCGCGCTAGAAGAATTTGTCTGTGCCATGTATATACATAGAAAGGTTCTCATGCCACAGAGTTGGCTGATCTCCGATGGGAATTATTTAAAATGTCACAGGTGGAATCTGACAGGCTTTCACCCACAAGAGGCGCGCTGCTCCAGCACACCCTCCGTGCTGCATATCAGTTACTGGTATGGGCTCACTCTGATGATGCTAAACCAAATTACCCCGCATCAACTGAATTCAGATGGATCGTGAAAATGACACGTATGTACCCGTTTTTACTACAATGGAACTTGTGCGCTGTAGTTGTCAAATAAGTCAGTGTTCGACAGCAAGGTGTACATGTAAAGCTAGTCTTGTGAGTACAGAACTTTGCAAATGTAGTCTAAACGAAAACACATGTGAGAACTACCCAGACTGTCATCCAACAGTACCTGATATTGAGTCAGATAGTGATGATAATTAGACTTACTGAACGATACTTATTTCTTCATACTGGTGACATATAACCCAGATATTGAAAAATAGTAATTGATACCCAAAGGTGAGTCGAAGAGCCCGGAACTAACGATGAATGCAATTAATATGCCAAGCATAGCTAACGTATAGCGGTAATCGAAGTCTTCAACACGCACACAAGTGCACTCTACAACTAGCGGTATACATAGATAAAATACGGCGCGAACACAAATGATAAATGTTACAAATGCCACACTGATCGAAAGAATGTCAGAGATGCGCTAGTATATGTTCGAGTTCATAGTCGATCAGTACAATATCCTAGTTTATTATAAGTTTTAAATATAATAGGAACGACACATACAAATATACATGTCGCTTAGGAAAATATTCCGATGACAAATCTAAAAAAACGTACATTGTCTACCATACCCACTGAACTGGAGACAATTGTCAATAAAGGTTCAAGCTCAATTTTATTCCTTTTTTGATGATCAATAGTATTGACATTCTCACAGTGCAATTCTAGTATACATTAAGGTGCATTGTGTTATTATATGCAATACACGTTTTGTACCGAAAATTAAAATGAAAACTGAATGAATACACTTTTTCGACTTCATGTATGAAGTTCAATGACCTTGAAATGACCTTTAGAGTATAATTTTGAACCACATTCGCTCTGGGAAGTTCATTTATTTAATCAGGACCATCAAAACCCATTAGATACAACGCCAGACTCTTTAAAACCTGACCATTTGTGCATTAGCTATAGCATTTTTAATGTATTATGCGTATTATTGGAGGTCAAACATGACATTGACCTTGGCCCTCGTACTATAAATTTAACCCCAATCACTCCGAGACATTCATTAATCGATATGGAACAATGGAAACAAATACAATAATTACCAAACTCGTTCAAATCGGATCGTTTGTGCCGAATATAAGGTATTCTCAAGATTTTGTGCGTATTTTGGGGATCCAAAATGACATTGACCTTGACCCTTAGAGTATAAAATGAAACCTAAATCACTCTGAAAAATTCATTAATTATACCCCTACAAACAAAGTTTGTTGGGGGTATATAGGAGTCAGCTTGTCGGTCTGTCGGTCTGTCGGTCGGTCTGTTGGAAATTCCCTTCCGCTCTATATCTTCTACACCCATGCATGGATTATCAAATGGCTTGGCACAAATGTTTCTCATGATTAGAAGGTGTGTCGCGATCAATAACCACGCACCTACGTCCAAGGTCAAGGTCACAGTTGAAGGTCAAAGGTCAAACCTATCGAAATTTCCTTCCGCTCTATATCTTCTACACCGATGCATGGATTATCAAATGGCTTGGCACAAATGTTTCTCATGATGAGAAAGTGTGTCGCGATCAATAACCACGCACCTACGTCCAAGGTCAAGGTCACAGTTGAAGGTCAAAGGTCAAAGGTCAAACCTATCGAAATTCCCTTCCGCTCTATATCTTCTACACCGATGCATGGATTATCACACTATGCCCAGGGTCAAGGTCACAGACTTGATGCGTAACGGTCGGCTAAATGGCTGCCAGTGGGGGTATTCGTGTGCCGACAGGCCACATTTCTAGTTTATCCAGGACTATGCAACACATTAGTATAGCCACCATGATCATTACAACTGTTCATTTTGTATTGATAGAGGCAATTATTTACTATTTTTGGGAAAATTACCTTGAATATGACCTTGAACCCCAAACAGGCGACCCGTAATATTGTTAAAACAAATCTATTTTTGTTGCGATATATAAGAAGAACATATTTCGTACTTTAAATGTGACCAATTATGTGTGGCAGAACCTTTTATGACATCAGGGCGAGATGGGGTTACAGTGACCTTTGTATGACCTTTAAATGACCTTGAAAGTGTATGAAAAAAATGGCACCCAGATTTTTAGGTCGACTATTCGAAGAATAAGTAGAGCTTATGTTGTCACCCCGGCGTCGGCGTCGGCGTCGGCGTCGGCGTCGGCGTCGGCGTCACGTCACGCTTTGGTTAAGGTTTTTAGTCAAGCTTGTATATGGAATACTACTGGCCCTACACCCACCATACTTGGACAACTTCATCTCCTAGTGATGTACATCAATAACCCCTGATCTATATTTGACCTTGACCTACATTTCCTCTTGAATTACTTGGTTAATTCCCCTTGGTTAAGGTTTTTAGTCAACCTTGGTTAGGTTTTTAGTCAAGCTGTTGTATATGCAATACTACTGGCCCTACACCCACCATACTTGGACAACTTCATCTCCTAGTGATGCACATCAATAACCCCTCATCTATATTTGACCTTGACCTACATTTCCTCTTGAATTACTTACTTAATTCCCCTTGGTTAAGGTTTTTACTCAACCTTGGTTAAGGTTTTTTTTCAAGCTTGTACATTGAATACTATTGTGCATCCAGACACCATACTTCGACAACCTTTTCTCATAGGTATGTACATCAATAACCCCTGATCTTGACCTTGACCTACATTTCCTCTTCAATTACTTACTTAATTCCTTTTGGTTAAGGTTTTTAGTCAACCTTCTATATGGAATACTACTGGCCCTACACCCACCATACTTGGACAACTTCATCTCCTAGTGATGTACATCAACAACCCCTGACCTATATTTGACCTTCACCTACATTTAACCTTGAATTACTTACTTAATTCCCCTTGGTTAAGGTTTTTACTCGACCTTGGTTAAGCTTTTTACTCAAGCTTGTACATGGAATACTATTGTGCATACAGACACCATACTTGGACAACCTTTTCTCATAGTGATGTACATCAATAACCCCTGATCTATATTTGACCTTGACCTACATTTCCTCTTGAATTACTTACTTAATTCTCTTTGGTTAAGGTTTTTGTCAAGATTGTAGATGGAATACTCATGGCCCTACACCAACCATACTTGGACAACTTCATCTCCTAGTGATGTACATCAACAACCCCTGACCTATATTTGACCTTGACCTACATTTAACCTTAAATTACTTACTTAATTCCCCTTGGTTAAGGATTTTACTCAACCATGGTTAAGGTTTTTAGTCAAGTTTGTAGATGGAATACTATGGTGCATACAGACACCATACTTGGATAACTTTTTCTCATAGGGATGTACATCAATAACCCCTGACCTTTATTTTACCCTCACCTACATTTAACCTTGAATTACTTGGTTAATGTTTATAGTCAAGCTTGTATATGGAATACTTCTGGGCCTACGTCAACCATACTTGGACAACTTCATCTCCTAGTGATGTACATCAATAATCCCTGACCTATATTTCACCTTGACCTACTTTTATCCTTGGATTACTTACTTATCTCCCCTTGGTTACGGTTTTTACTCAAGCTTGTTTATGGAATACTCCTGGGCCTACAGCAACCATACTTGGAAAACGTTATCTCCTAGTGATGTACATCAATAACCCCTGACCTATATCTGACATTGACCTACATTTGACCTTGAATTACTTACTTAATTTCCCTTGGTTAATGTTTTTAGTCAACCTTGGTTAAAGTTTTTATGCAGGCCGCAGCCACCTTCTTTGTCAAGCTATGTGTACATCGACAACCCTCGTAGTCGAGCTATGCTGTTCTCCTACAGCTCTTGTTTGTAAACCTTAGAGCATTGTGGTTACGAAACTACAGGGTGCCAAAAATTAACATGAGGTGCCAGAATGTTACACATACAATCACATTTGCCCCTGCACTATACATTTACATCAAAACATTCACAAAATTTGTAAGAGTTTCTCCAGTTAGAGTTCAGTATGCCACGGAGGCATATCCATGTTTTACAAACAGAATGTCTAGTTATGTTTTTATCCAGTGTGTGAACTCTTGAACAAGTCAACATACTGAAACCTTTTGATATGTGGATGATACTGGAGAAATGGGGCTTATGGCATTTACAACCAGTGCAGACTCAGATCCACACAGTATGATCAGGGTCTGCACTGTTCGCATTATTTGTAACAAACAGTACAGATGCGTATCACACTGCTTGAGTGAGAGAGCAGATGAAGAATTATGTTGGTCACAAATGCCATAAGCCCAAATTCTCCAGTCACAGCTGCATATACTGCTGTAGCTGGAGAAATGGGGCTTATAGGTTTTGCGACCAGTGTACATCCAGATCAGCATGTGCATCCACAGCCTGATCAGGATCTGCACTGTTCTCCATTCCATCAATGGCGCACCCTTCATGCTTCTAACAAGCAATATGGATGGTTATCAGGCCACAGGAGTGTGTCATTTGAACATGAGATACACTTGTCATAAATCCCATAAGCCCCATTTCTCCAGTCACAGCCACATTTGTCATCATCCATGCAGCCCCTGAGGTCAGGGTCAAATGATTTAGAAATTTGTGTAACGTTTTTGTGGGGTACATCTACCACTGTTACTGATTTAGAATGTACAGTGAAACCTCTAAACATTTTAGAGATGTTCCACTGTAAATCAGGCATATGACTATTCTGATATGTATTTGCGTGCTTTGCAATCATGAACATACATTAACATCTGAGATAAATGGCCAAGAAACCCATCAAAGATCACATATGGTGTCTTGCTGTTCGGTTTAGAGAGTTTCCACTGTACTACAAATATAGAGGTGAAACATCTTTTGATATCGAGTTTATCAGGTAAGGCTCATGTCAAGATTTGAGCCAAGTTTATCATTTATCAGGTAACCTGCCCTGTATTAACCGAATACGTACTGACTGATAACATATTGTTGTATCATGTGTTGACCTGATACAAACATCCGGGTTACAACGAAGTGAAAACTGACGTTCCATTGGTTGGATGACATCACGTGACTTTACCGAATGACGTCAATGTAATGACGCAACGTAAACAAGTCCGCGTTATGTCCATAGATAACGACGTCATCTGTGGTCATTTTCGAGCATAAAACATTACCTGATAAATAGAATACCACGATGCTGTCTTTTGATATCAAGTTTATCAGGCTCGACTCGGAAACGATAGGAATTCCTACTCGTTTCCTAGCTTTGCCTGATAAACATGATATCAAAAGACAGTAGCCTGATATTCTCTATGAACCTTTTCCCAGTAAGATACTGTCGCAGTCAAGCCCGGCTCAACCACATACAGCTGACCGCGCACCGTCTGACCGTCCACAATCCGAGCATCCACCAGCAGACAAGTATCCGGAAGCAGCCAAGCCTGACCCAACTGCGGGCATACCCAGATCTAGTCTGCAAACTAAGGCCCTGATGGTATATGCAGATTGTATGGCAAAGTGCCATGTTGTTAACCCTTACACCGCTATCTTACATTTTATTTTTGTCTTCTGTTTAGTTTCTATTTTCCATTTTTATCATCAAAAACATGCTTTGACAGCACATCAGAATAATTTACAACATCCTTTGAGAGCACTTCAGAATCATTTCCATTGGAAATGATTCTAAAGTGCTGTCAAACCATGTGTTTTTTTTGCTGAGAAAAATATAACATAAACAGCAGATGACAAGATTTAATTCAGCATTGCATGTTTGGGTTAATGTTTGTTTGAAACTTTTTATTCATATATTTTTATGCCTGGTTGAAAATGTATTGCTACACCACCACCACCTGTGCTAACCTTGCCAATATGTATGTCCCACCACGATAGTGGACGGGGCATTTAGTGTTACCCTTGTCCGTCCATTCGTCCGTCCATCACAAGGGTAAAGTTTTTGTAAGAGCTTCAATATTATTAGGTCTACAGCCACCATACTAGCATGAGCCAGTGAGGTACACAGCAACCCACTGTGAAACACATGACCTTTGTGTTACTGTGACCCATAATTCTAATATTTACATAGTTATTTCCCTTGGTTGAAGTTTTTGTAAGAGCTTGTATCTTCAATATTATTAGGTGTACAGCCCCATATTTGCACACTATTATGAGCCAGAGATGTACACGGCAACCCACTGTGATTCAAATGGCCTATGTGTGACCTTACAATTGCAATATTTACATTCTGACCCTAAATACTGAAATATTGGGACGCTCTGTTATGGGAAACAAATCTGAATATTCAGTTTTTTCCCCCCACCAAACCAACCCCCCCACATCAGAGCAGGTGAATAGACCATGTCTAAATGACCTTAGCTGTTGACAGGCCGTTAAATATCGTTAAATAAATACTGCATTGTTTTCCCTTCAGCCGAATGCGTCAGCGAGTAGGGAGCCAGCAGACAATGGGGAACCTGTGTCCCCTACTCTCGGTGAGTACCAGCATATGGTTTGTATGGTCATTTCATCAACTTGCGCTAGTTAACCCTTAACCCTCTCACCTAGAAACTGGAATGGATTTTGATATGTTAATTTTGCAACCAATCCAAACGTCGCAATATGATTTTCAGACTAGTCCATTTATGAAAAGGGTGTGTTTTTTTTCTCAAAAATATGAAAATTACTCGCAAAAAGTGCAGATTATGATGAGACGGCTATTCGACCCCCAGTCATGGATTATCTTCCCCCTTTTGGACTTAGAATTTCACCATTTTGCCTTGTAACTTGTAAAATTTCCAAACTGTAATAGCTGGAGGCTTGATACTTGGTATGTACTACAGTCATTATATAGCTTCTATATGGTGCGTATATGTACTAAGTGAATTTATATTTTTGATTTGACACTGGGCTATGGATTATCTCCCCATTTTGGACTGAATTTTTCTTGCAATATGCGGGGCATGATAATTGTCTCCATTGGCTGTCAAAACATGTTTTAATCTAGAAAATGGAAGATAAAACCTACACAGCAGAAAAATTTAATCCAGCATTGTAAGGGTTAAGTGATGTATGTTAGGTCATATCTATGATTTCCCCATGCTCTTCAATCTCTTTCAGGTATGCTGTTGGTGTCTGTTTGTCATATTAACCCTTACTTCGCTGAATTAAATGTTGTTGTCTGCTGGAAATGCTTTATTTTCAATATTTCTCGGCAAAAACCTGTTTTGCCAGCATATGAGAATCGTCTGGAGACAATTCTCATGTGCTGTTAAAATTGTTTTTTGTTAAGAATTTAGGCAAAAATTAAAAACAGCCGCCG
Source organism: Conchocele bisecta (assembly GCA_029237695.1). Taxonomy (NCBI): domain Eukaryota; kingdom Metazoa; phylum Mollusca; class Bivalvia; order Lucinida; family Thyasiridae; genus Conchocele; species Conchocele bisecta. The sequence goes on along the minus strand of CM055265.1, from coordinate 60,976,525 downwards.
ACAATTTCCGTCTCCCACGTATTGAGGGTTAATTCCATGGTATACCATAGTCTTATGTGTGTTTTATAAGATATTTTTATATTGCAAACAGTAGTTTACACAAATACCTGTATACTGTAATGGGGAATTACTCCACTCTGTTTTTGTCTGTATGTTTCTCCACTCTTGTGTTACCCATATATGGAGAAATTACATCAATTACATCACAATGTTGTGTTTCCATTAACCAATCAAATAATTTTCTCTGACATTCTGGCGTGACGTAATTTGTGACGTCATATTTACGGTAGATTTGCTTTAACGTCTTCCTAACAGACGGACAGATTTTGATGATATGTATTTTATGGGTGCTCTGAAAGTTATTTACAAAAACTTTTAACTTTCACAAAGAATGGGGTTTCGTTTATTTCTTACATTCACGTACTCTAGTGCAGAAGAGCTTATGGCATACCCCCAGCGTCGTCGGCGTCCACAAACTTAACGTTGGGGCAAATGTCTTATAACTTCTGTTTCCTTTCATGGAACACCTTGTTATTTCATACTTGCATTCCTCAGATGACCCTCTATCATGCTGTAGCAAATCCATGACCCACCACACAATCTTTACCCCAAGGTCAAGGTCACAAACATAGCACATTCATAAACTTAACGTTGGGGTAAATGTCTTATAACATCTGTTTCCTTTCATGGAACGCCTTGATATTTCATACATGCATTCCTCAGATGACCCTCTATCATGCTGTAGCAAAGCAATGACTCACCACCCAACCCTTACCCCAAGGTCAATGTCACAAACCTAGCACATTCATAAACTTAACGTTGGGGTAAATGTTGTGTAACTTCTGATTCTTTACAGGGAACTCTTTGATATTTCATACATGCATTCATCTGATGATCCTCTATTGTGCTACAGCAAATCCATGACCCACCCCCACCCCTTTCCCAAGATCAACATCATAAACGTAACGTTGGAGTAAATGTCTTTTTATTATGCCCCCGCCACCGAATGGTGAGGGGGCATATAGTGTTATCGGTGTCCGTACGTACGTCCGTCCATACGTTCGTACGTCCCGTAACCTTAACGCTCGGGTAAATGGCTCTATCGTGCTATAGCAAATCCATGACCCACCCCCACCCCTTTCCCCAAGATCAACATCATAAACGTAACGTTGGAGTAAATGTCTTTTTATTATGCCCCCGCCACCGAATGGTGAGGGGGGCATATAGTGTTATCGGTGTCCGTACGTACGTCCATCCATACGTCCGTACGTCCCGTAACCTTAACGCTCTGGTAAATGGCTCTATCGTGCTATAGCAAATCCATGACCCACCCTTAACGTTGGGGTAAATGTCTTATAACATCTGTTTCCTTTCATGGAATGCCTTGATATTTCATTCACGCATTCATCTGATGATACTCTAGCGTGCTATAGCAAATCCATGACCCCCCGCCAACCCCTTACCCCAGAGTCAAGGTCACAAACTTAACAGTTTCATAAACTTAACGTTGGGGTAAATGTAAATGGGGTAAATGTCTGATAACATCTGTTTCCTTTGATGGAACGCCTAGATATTTCATACATGCATTCATCTGATGATCCTCTATTGTGTTACAGCAAATATATGACACACCCCACACCCCTTCCCCCAAGATCAACACCATAAACTTAACGTTGGAGTAAATGTCTTTTTATTATGTTCCCTCCACCGAATGGTGAGGGGGGCATATAGTGTTACCGGCGTCCGTACGTCCGTACATCCAGAAACCTGAACGCTCGGGTAAATGGCTTATAATTTCCTTGCTCGGATCTGCTTCACATTTCACACACGCATTGCTCTAATGGTCCTCTGTCACCCTGTGACAAATCCACATTCGTCCCGCCCCCGCTAAGCCCAGGATCAAGGTCACAGACTTGGTGCGTTCGAAACCTTAACGCTCGAGTAAATGGCTTATAATTTCTGTTTTCTTGCTCGGATCTGCTTCACATTTCACACACGCAGTGTTCCAATGGTCCTCTACCGCCCTGTGACAAAACCACATTTATCCCGCCCCCGCTAAGCCCAGAGTCAAGGTTACAGACTTGGTGCGTTCGAAACCTAAACGCTCAGGTAAATGGCTTATAATTTCGGTTTCCTTGCTCGGTTCTGCTTCACATTTCACACACGCATTGCTCCAATGGTCCTCTGCCACCCTGTGACAAATCCACATTCGTCCCGCCCCCGCTAAGCCCAGGGTCAAGGTCACATACTTGGTGCGTTCGAAACCTTAACGCTGTAGTAAATGGCTTATAATTTCTGTTTTCTTGCTCGGATCTGCTTCACATTTCACACACGCATTGCTCCAATGGTCCTCTGCCACCTTGTGACAAATCCACATTCTTCCCGCCCCCGCTAAGCACAGGGTCAAGGTCACAGACTTGGTGCGTTCGAAACCTTAAAGCTCGGGTAAATGGCTTATAATTTTGGTTTCCTTGCTCGGATCTGCTTCACATTTCACACATGCATTGTTCCAATGGTCCTCTACCGCACTGTGACAAATCCACATTCGTCCCACCCCCGCTAAGCCCAGGGTCAAGGTCACATACTTGGTGCTTTTGAAACCTTAATGTTCGGGTAAATGGCTTATAATTTTGGTTTCCTTGCTCGGATCTGCTTCACATTTCACACATGCATTGTTCCAATGGTCCTCTACCGCACTGTGACAAATCCACATTCGTCCCACCCCCGCTAAGCCCAGGGTCAAGGTCACATACTTGGTGCTTTTGAAACCTTAATGTTCGGGTAAATGGCTTATAATTTCTGTTTCCTTGCCTCGTTTTTTTTGGCTGCCAGCGGGGGCATTCGTGTGCCGACAGGCCACATTTCTAGTTAATTTTCACACTCTGTATCGTTGTCCACTCAATAATTCAAGTTCAACTTGACGGATTGTGACCAAATTCAATATACATATTTATCACGGCAAGTACCCTATTAATTTTCAGTTAGTTATCTCCCCTTGTTAACTGGCCTAGCCTTGACGGGAGTATATTGTGACCTTCGGCACTCTTGCTTCTAAATGGACTAGTCTGAAAATAATTTTGTGACCATTGGATTGGTTTCAAAATTAACATATCAAAATCCATTCCAGTTACTTGGGGGTGAAATGGTTTATCAGGAACGGATCACATCATCCGGTTGGTATTTACGGCTACTTTTACTGAAAATTAATATTGTGAAATGTGCAACATATTAGCAGAGGTAATCTCATAAATCTCAACTTCAGAAATGTCCAGACTCAGGTCACCTTCACATCAGCCTGGAGACGTCACTTTTTAAGACCAATAAGCTACTCAGTTACACCCGAATAAGTCATATTAGGCACGCCATGTGATTTTCTCATGAAAAATATTTATAAAATTTACGATATTTTCGAAAGGTGACAAAATATTTATAGCAAATGCGGAATTCTATTCCACATTTGCTATGAAAATTTTGTTCTCTTTTGATGCCATTGACAGAAAATATCACAGATTCTGTAAATCTAGTTCATATATATAAAATCACATGGTGTGTCTCCTATCTGACATGCATACTGTATCGGTGATCCGTTATCCATAAAACAGTGGGTTACCTTTATGCTGTTCTGATCTGACACTCTACTGCGGTTATTTGCAGGAAACTTTCAAATAATGTTTATGAGTAAATGTACACCGTGTTTGTACAGACATTACATTGAAAATGTTTAATTCTCATGTGCTGCCAAAATACGTTTTCAATGAGAAAAACAGAAAATAACAAATAAACAGCAGACAAAATGGCTGTGATAATGTAATAAATTCAGTATAATAACAATTAATAAATGTATTCTTCAATTGAAAATTGCTAGATAACTATACTTTGCAAAGTTGGTGAAATATGCTACAGATGTAACCACTTATTTGAACCATAGAGATGGTTCATATAAGTGGTTACATCAGATACTCCAGTGTACATTAAAGGTACATGCCCACTCAGTAGGGGCAAATGTTCTAAACTTATAGGAATTATAAATAAGTGTATAAGTGTATAATTGTGTCACTATTCCACTAGTTCTAAAAATTATGAGTGCCCGCTATACAGATATAATCATTTAGTATATATATTTTACTGATAGTGACTCGCGGTGGTATCAGGCTATTTTCATATGCAAATGAGGCATGATATTTTTTTGATTGTTTATACTATTGAATCACGACACCTGAAAAAATTATATTTTCGACAGATTATAAATTATGATCATTGCACATCAAAAATAAATACAGAGAATAAATAGTAATGTCCGTTGACATTTTGAGGAGACCCGGTTATCGCCCCTGATATCAGGGTGGAAATTTATGTCTGATATAAAATGTATAATAATGCCAATCAATACTTGGGGGTAATGGTGTATAGTGGGCACTAGTACTTTTTAGAACTGGTGGAATAGTGACACAATTATACACTTATTTAATTCCTATAAAGAACATTCTGTGTCTATTGAGTGGGCATGTACCTATAAATAAGAAACAATATTTATATCGCCGGCATACGGAGTATGTCGAGGGGTACATCTATATAGTTTTCATATTTCCGTCCGTTCGTAAGATTTGTTAAAGTTTTTGGGTACTCATTATCTCTGCAACCGTAAGTCAGATTGACTTGAAGCTTCATATACATGTACTTCTTTTTATACGCCCGTTTGAAAAAACAGGACGTATTATGTATTCACCTTGTACGGGCGGGCGGTGTGGGCGGGCACAGCTTGTCCACGCAATAACTAGAGTTCTACTTGACGGATCGTAACCAAATTCGGCATACATGTTTATCACGGCAAGACAAAGAAGCCTGTTGATTTTCAAATATTTCCGATAACTTATCTCCTCTTGGAGGCCATTTTTTATTTTCAAACTCTGTATCCTTGTCTACGCAATAACTCTACTGATCGTAACCAAATTCAGTATACATGTTTATCACGTCAAGATGAAGAACCCTATTGGTTTTCAGTGAGTTAAATCCCCTTGTTGACTGACCTTGCCTCGATGGGCGTATATTGTGACCTTCGGCACTCTTGTTTCATTCTAAAACCCATCCATGCGTCTTTCAGGCCCAAGTTCAAGATCAATTTACTTTGAAATTTGCGTTGAAGTTTTTGAAATATTTGCTTTAAAGTTTTTTAGTACACAATATCTCTGCAGCCGTAAGTCAGATTGACTTGAAACTTCATATACAGTCTACATTCGTTTACTCGAAGTCGGTTAAGTCGAATTCCTTTGTTATGTCGAATTTGTGTCCAAGTCCCTTTTCAGATCCTATTATTTTCAATGTAACTGGCTACCGTTACGTTGAATTTCGTTACATCAAATTTTCGGCAATTTGAACTAATTGTTAGGTCTGGAAAACAGAAATGAGTGGTATTTCACTCTCGTTAAGTCAAAGTGTCAGTTTGCGCTCGAAGTGCGAATTCGTGGCGCTAATTTACCGGATCAAAGACTGGACTTGTACATGTTTACCTCTGTAAACCTGTGTAAACAAACTTTGAATAAGTGTTAAAGGTGATTTCCTCGACACCAATTAAACATAGCTCATTTGATTTAATCACCAGTGATCAATAACGTCACAGGTCATATGGGAGTTGCATCCCGTAACATGTATGGCAATATTACGAGGTCCTGTTCAGATTTCGTTACGTCAAACTTCGGTTTACTCAAAGTATTTATCACAGTCCGACGGACTTCGAGTAAACGAGCGTGGACTGTACGTCTTTATAAATCATCCATATTTTCATACTATAGCCCAGACATGTGGCTTTCATGCCCAAGGTTAAGGCCAAAAAGAAATATTTGGTGGTCGAACCCGGTGGCGGTTGGGGGTATCCGTGGGTTCCTGCTCACTTGCTCCAGACTATTTTCAGTTCGTAAAATGATAAATCCTCTGTATGAAATTGTTTCAATCAACTTAACCCTGTCATCCTGGACATGCGTTTTTGGCCTTTTGAATGTGACAGCTGAATCTGGTTATATCCCTTATGTGAGTACTACGATTATTCGTAATCCTATTTTAGGGGAACGGGCCAAGTGACTTTGGTGTGGTATGGACCAGGGCTGGCTATTTTAATTTCAGGGCTGAATATATTTTGATTTTGATTTCTGATTTTGGAATTTTCCTCCCAATCAGCATGTTAAAACGTGATCAAACCCGTTTGCCCGGCCTTACAACATTTTAGCTGTTGATAGGCCCTTAAACACCAATAAACCAACAAACAAACTGTCATCCTGGGGCCCATTTCACTAAACTTCCGACGATAAAAATGATTTTTGTCGCGCCCTCTTGCGGACATCGCGATATAGTCGGCACTTTGACGTCTGTACGTATGTACTTGCGTCCACATTTGCGTTAAAGTTTTAACGTATGTTATATCTCTGTAACCGCTTCACCGATTGACTTGAAACTTCATATGCATGTTTACCATCCTCAAAATATTCATTGTGCACAATACCCGTGCTGCCCACATGCCCAAGGTCAAGGTCAGATGTCTTAGAAGTTTGTGTTAAAATTTTTGTAAACTGCGTTAAAGTTTTTGCGTATGTTATATCTCCTCAACCGCTTCACTCATTGACTTGAAACTTAATATGCATGTTTACCATCCTCCAAATATTCATTGTGTGCAATACCTGGATACTTCAGCAACCCGACCGGTAGATCCATGTAATTGTTTACTGCAACTCCAGTATAGTTTTCTTTTGAGAAATTTATTCTTATAAGTCTTAACCAGTATCCCCTGCTTTTCATAGGAGCCGAGCAAAAGTTGGCGAGGCCAAGAGATCTTGCTGTGGTAAGATCACCTGGCAACAAATCAAGATATTGTAAATTAAACTGCTGAATTTGGGCATTCTCCCCAGGTGTATTCTCAGCTCTAAATGTCTTAATTGACAAGTCATTAAGCCATAAAACACCATAACATCATGCATATATTATCGATTCTAATTCTCAGCGGACGCGACATACTGGCCGCAGCCATTCTAGTTATATTGTTACGTAGCACATTAATTGTGATCACTAATGCTATAATTTACTACCTACATGTAAGAGTCATTAAATATGAACAAATCCACAAAATGTTTCACAAAATTGGCTGCTATTGCGAATTGTGTTGGTAGTTTTAGGTGTGCACTTGCAAACTTCTTAGTCGCACGAAGTTTAGTGAAACGGGCCCCTTATGTAAATGAGGCTTTCTGTTAAGACCTGACACCAAGGTACATGTACTATCTCTATGTCACCACAGCTGTTACTGGGAGACATAAATTGTCGTCTGCTGTTGTTTTATATGTTGTCTTCATTCTCAATAAAAACATGGTTTGACAACACTTTAGAGTCATTTCCATTGGAAATGATTCTAAAGTGTTGTCAAACCATGTATTTAATAAGAGAAATGGAAAATAAAAGCAGACAACATAATTAACTTTTTCTCTTTTAACTGTTGCCGCAGCTGGTCGAGTGAGTGCCCAATCTGCCCCAACCATATATTACAGAAACAGTCCGGAATCTATGCCACAGCAACCACAGTGAGTAGCGTATAATTATTATTGGTGGGCCGTCCGTCCGTCCGTCCGTCCGTCCGTCCGTAAACTTAACATCAGAGAAATATGTTATAACTTCTATTTCCTTCATCTAAAATGCTTAATATTTCACGCATGCATTCCTGTAAGGCTCTACTACCATGCTGCGCCAAATCCATAACCATCCAACCCCCGCTGATCCCAAGGTCAAGGTCAAATACTTAGTCTCTTTACAAAACTTAACATCAGACTCTGATGATCAGAGAAATATGGTATAGCTTCTATTTCTTTACATATTTAGGGGCACATGGGCCCACGTATTCCGTAAGCCTCGCTTACTGACACATCTAGTTTGGAACTCATTTTTCCTTAAGAACAAAAAAACCTGTGACCCTTTCACCCCTCAATTTATAAAATGGCGTGCTGCAAATTAATTTTGATACACAAACTTAACGTTGGGTAAATGTCTTATAACTTCTGTTTCCTTTCATGGAACACCTTGTTATTTCATACATGCATTCCTCAGATGACCCTCTATCATGCTGTAGCAAATCCATGACCACCCAACCCTTACCCCAAGGTCAAGGTCACAAGCTTAAATCTGATGACCCTCTATCATGCTGTAGCAAATCCACGATCCACCACCCAACCCTTACCCCAAGGTCAAGGTCACAAACCTAGTACATTCATAAACTTAACGTTGGGGTAAATGTTGTGTAACTTCTGTTTATTTACAGGGAATACCTTCATATTTCATACATGCATTCATCTGATGAAACTCTATCGTACTATAGCAAATCCATGACCAACCTCCCACCCCTTTCTCCAAGGTCAAGGTCACAAACTTAGCACATTCATAAACTTAAAAATAACGTTGGGGTAAATGTCTTATAACATCTGTTTCCTTTCATGGAACGCCTTGATATTTCATACATGCATTCATCTGATGATACTCTATTGTGCTATAGCAAATCCATGACCCACCCCTTACCCCAAGGTCAAGGTCACAAACTTAGCACATTCATAAACTTAACTTTGGGGTAAATGTCTTATAACATCTGTTTCCTTTCATGGAACGCCTTGATATTTCATACATGCATTCATGATACTCTATCGTGCTATAGCAAATCCATGACCCACCCCCAACCCTTTCCCCAAGGTCAAGGTCATAAACATAGCACATTCATAAACTTAACATTGGGGTAAATGTATTATTTAACACATTCATAAACTTAAAAATAACGTTGGGGTAAATGTCTTATAACATCTGTTTCCTTTCATGGAACGCCTTGATATTTCATACATGCATTCATCTGATGATACTCTATTGTGCTATAGCAAATCCATGACCCACCGCCCACCCCTTACCCCAGGGTCAAGGTCACAAACTTAGCACATTCATAAACTTAACTTTGGGGTAAATGTCTTATAACATCTGTTTCCTTTCATGGAACGCATTGATATTTCATACATGCATTCCTCAGATGACCCTCTATCATGCTGTAGCAAATCCACAACCCACCACCCAACCCTTACCCCAAGGTCAAGGTCACAAACTTAGCATGTTCATAAACATAATGTTGGGGTAAGTGTTGTTTAACTTCTGTTACGGTACAGGGAACGCTTTGATATTTCATACATGCATTCATCTGATGATCCTCTATTGTGCTACAGCAAATCCATGACTCCCCCCTTTCCCCAAGGTCACAAACTTAGCACATTCATACATGCATTCCTCATGTGAATAGCTATCATGCTGTAGAAAATCACCAACTTAGTGTGTTCATAAACTTAACGTTGGGTTAAATTTTGTTTTGCTTCTGTTTTCAGGGAGCGCATTGATATTTCATACATGCATTCATCTTAATATGCTATATTATGCTATAGCAAACCCACGACCCACCTTGCACCACTGACCCCAATGTCAAGGTCCACCGCACGCCCCTTAACCCAAGGTCAATTATATATAATATTCATGTTTTTTATGCAACTGTGCCAAGTTTGAGTGAAGGCTGCCAACAGGCGAGCTTCGTTGTCTTCTGACAACTCTTGTTCAGACGTGTTTTACCCCGTCTCAATAAATTTTTCTCACCAGCCACATGCTAGTATTTCAGGCAGGTTTTCTAACAACAGTCTTCAACAATCCCATGTAAATTGCCCTCAGATCAAGCAAATTATGTTGTGGATACACAAGCTGATCTGGATCTACACTGGTTGCATTCCTCACAGCCACATATGAGCATTATAGCTGTCTTTCCTATCTTTTCTACTTCTGCTTATTTTATTTATAGATACGGCCAAGCAGACCCAATGTTCTATATCCCTGGCGGCACAGTCAGCCTTCCTCCGGCTACCGAGGTCACTGGTAACCATGGTGCTCGCGATTGGGCAGCCAACTATCCTGTACGCGGTCATCAGCCGGCCAGCAGTCACCTGACTAGCCACCTACCCGCCCAACCTGCCTACTCGATGGTGCCAGATTATCGGGTCCCGGTAGACATGCGCCACTCGATGCCACCTATCCTATCGCACCTACCACCACAGTACCCTGCTGCGTACGTACCGCTGACATTACAGTACCCGCACCATGTTCCCAACACCGACAAGTACGTTTACGGACGCATGAACAGCCAGAGCTCTGGCTCATGCAGATCCATACCGCCATCTCCCAGCACCGCGTCGTCCACTGAGTACCACGACCCGGTCTTCCGGCCGGCTACACCGAACACCGGCCACGACCGCAGCTTTCAATGGACATCCGACTCGATGAAACCCGATACAGCCCAGCAGTCCGAGTCTAAACTACTGCCGTGCATCAAGTCGATTGAAGATCTGCAGAAACGGAAGGCACATTTGGACGTCAGCCTGATGATGTTGCGGGGCGACATACTCGACTGGGAGAAGCAGATAAAGGCCCTGAACCAGAAGAAACGTAACCACCTACAGGAGACACACGAACTCGAGGCATACAGGTACAGTTGCAAATCCAGATTTGCAAATTTAGGAGTCAAGGTCTGCGGGGTTGAAAGGGTTATCATATTTTATTTCTCTAGTCGACAATATACAGGTACAGATCGATGTTGGATAGAAGTAATTTCCCACCCTTTGAAATCCCATAGACTTGCATGTATTTGTAACTGTGCCTGTTAGCATGTTACTTCAAATATACATTAAAGATTTTAATGAAATAAAATGCATTGAATAGCCAATAGATTTGCGCAGAATTTGATTCACACGTGTATTCAATATTCAAAGTTGTCTACAAGATGCATGGAGTTAAACATATGGATTTTTTTTGGAACTGCTGTTCCCAAATATTTACACCATATTTAAAAACATGTATCTATCAAACTGCTTGTGATAATCAGTAACCAAAACGTTCATATTCTGCATGAATCTATTTTCTTTCAAACACTTTATATTTCATTCAAATTGGTAAAGTATGCACTGAGCTACATATTTGAGAGTAAAGATGGAAATACATGCAAGTCTATGGGATTTTAAATTTCGGGAAATTACTTCTGTCCACCTACTGTACATTTACGATTATGCAATTCACTAATAAGAGCAGTCAACCTGGCTATCAGTTTTAACATGACTGAGTTACAGCCCTTCCTGCATAGTATTACAACAAGGGTTACAACAATGATTGATCATAGTAATTATTTTATCAAATTTACTTGTTCTCCTATCGATTAACAAAGGAATTAATCAAGTAACTGCAATATTGACATACATAATACTCAACAGTCATCTGACATGTGTTTTGAATGTCTAAATATTATTGATGATCAATTCTGAAATGTGGCTGTGACTGGAGGAATGGGGCTTATGGCTTTTGCAACCAGTGTAGATCCAGATCAGCCTGTGCATCCGCGCAGTCTAATCAGGATCTGTACTGTTCGCCCTTCCATCAATGAAGCACCCGTCATGCATCTGACACGCAATGTGGATCGTTATCCGACAACAGGCGTGTGATATTTGATCAACAGCTACACTCTCAAATCCCATAGGCCCCATTTTTAGCTCGACTATTCGAAGAATAAGTAGAGCTTATGTTGTCACCCCGGCGTCGGCGTCGGCGTCACCGTCACGCCTTGGTTAAGGTTTTTAGTCAACCTTGTATATGGAATACTACTGGCCCTACACCCACCATACTTGGACAACTTCATCTCCTAGTGATGTACATCAATAACCCCTGATCTATATTTGACCTTGACCTACATTTCCTCTTGAATTACTTAGTTAATTCCCCTTGGTTAAGGTTTTTAGTCAACCTTGGTTAAGGTTTTTAGTCAAGCTTTCTACATGGAATACTATTGTGCATACAGACACCATACTTGGACAACCTTTTCTCATAGTGATGTACATCAATAACCCCTGATCTATATTTGTACCTTAACACTACATTTACTCTTGAATTACTTAGTTAATTCCCCTTGGTTAAGGTTTTTAGTCAACCTTGTAGATGGAATACTCCTGGCCCTACACCAACCATACTTGGACAACTTTATCTCCTAGTGATGTACATCAACAACCCCTGACCTATATTTTGACCTTCCTTGACCTACATTATTTAACCTTGTTGAATTACCTTGTTAATTCCCCTTGGTTTGGTTAAGGTTTTTAGTCAACTTGGTTAAGGTTTTTTTAGTTCAAGCAAGCATGTACATGGAATACTATTGTGCATACAGACACCATTACTTGGACAACCTTTTCCTATCAGTAGGGTATATGTACATCAATAACCCCTGATCAATATATTTGACCTTGACCAACATTTCATGTACATGGAATACTATTGTGCATACAGACACCATACTTGGACAACCTTTTCTCATAGGGATGTACATCAATAACCCCTGATCTATATTTGACCTTGACCAACATTTCCTCTTCAATTACTTAGTTAATTCTCCGTGGTTAAGGTTTTTAGTCAAGCTTGTATATGGAATACTCCTGGCTCTACACCCACCATACTTGGACAACTTCATCTCCTAGGGATGTACATCAATAACCCTTGATCTATATTTGACCTTGACCTACATTTGACCTTGACCTACATTTCCTCTTGAATTACTTAGTTAATTCTCTTTGGTTAAGGTTTTTAGTCAAGCTTGTAGATGGAATACTCCTGGCCCTACACCAACCATACTTGGACAACTTTATCTCCTAGTGATGTACATCAACAACCCCTGACCTATATTTGACTTTGACCTACATTTAACATTGAATTACTTAGTTAATTCCCCTTGGTTAAGGTTTTTAGTCAACCTTGGTTAAGGTTTTTAGTCAAGCTTTCTACATGGAATACTATTGTGCATACAGACACCATACTTGGACAACCTTTTCTCATAGCGATGCACATCAATAACCCCTGATCTATATTTGACCTTCACCTACATTTCCTCTTGAATTACTTAGTTAATTCCCCTTGGTTAAGGTTTTTAGTCAAGCTTGTATATGGAATACTACTGGCCCTACACCCACCATACTTGGACAACTTCATCTCCTAGTGATGTACATCAACAACCCCTGATATATATTTCACCTTGACCTATATTTCCTCTTCAATTACTTACTTAAGTCACCTTGGTTAAGGTTTTTAGTTAACCTTGGTTAAGGTTTTTACTCAAGCTTGTACATGGAATACTATTGTGCATACAGACACCATACTTGGACAACCTTTTCTTATAGGGATGTACATCAATAACCCCTGATCTATAGTTGACCTTCACCTACATTTCCTCTTCAATTACTTAGTTAATTCTCTTTGGTTAAGGTTTTTAGTCAATCTTGTAGATGGAATACTCCTGGCCCTACACCAACCATACTTGGACAACTTCATCTCCTAGTGATGTACATCAACAACCCCTGACCTATAGTTCACCTTGACCTACATTTAACCTTGAATTAATTAGTTAATCCCCCTTGGTTAAGGTTTTTAGTCAACCTTGGTTAAGGTTTTTAGTCAAGCTTGTATATGGAATACTATTGTGCATACAGACACCATACTTGGATAAATTTTTCTCATAGGGATGTACATCAATAATCCCTGACCTATATTTTACCTTCACATACATTTAACCTTGAATTACTTGGTTAATGTTTATAGTCAAGCTTGTATATGGAATACTCCTGGCCCTACACCAACCATACTTGGACAACTTTATCTCCTAGTGATGTACATCAACAACCCCTGACCTATATTTGACCTTGACCTACATTTAACCTTGAATTACCTAGTTAATTCCCCTTGGTTAAGGTTTTTAGTCAACCTTGGTTAAGGTTTTTAGTCAAGCTTGTACATGGAATACTATTTTGTGCACTTACAGACACCATACTTGGACAACCTTTTTCTCATAGGGATGTACATCAATAACTGATCTATAGTTGACCTTGACCTACTTTTATCCTTGGATTACTTAGTTATTTCCCCTTGGTTAAGGTTTTTAGTCAAGCTTGTATATGGAATACTCCTGGGCCTACAGCAACCATACTTGGAAAACTTCATCTCCTAGTGATGTACATCAATAACCCCTGACCTATATCTGTCATTGACCTACATTTAACCTTGAATTACTTACTTAATTTCCCTTGGTTAAGTTTTTTAGTCAACCTTGGTTAAGGTTTTTATGCAGGCCGCAGCCACCTTGTTTGTCAAGCTATGTGTACATCGACAACCCTCGTAGTCGAGCTATGCTGTTCTCCTACAGCTCTTGTTCCAGTCACAGCCACAATGTGTCCACTTGTGAAACCATACCTTCAGGTGTCAGCTGGAGAACAACGAGAACTTGGAGCGGAGAGTAGACGGAGCGACACACGAGGCTGCTAGTGGACACAGGCAACCCCATGCTCGTATACCAGCCGGAGAGACGGACTCCTCAGTCGGGTACCAGTCGTATGCCCCGAATGTTCCGCTGTATCTCGGTGGTCCAGTTCTGCCACCGAGCTCTATGGGGCCGGAGATGGCATATGTATCAGCCTCGCCGGGCCAGGGAATGTCGGTGACCCAGGGTGGTCCCCTGCCGGCTGACACATCGTCCAGACTGGCTACCGGCACTCCAAACAGGCCTGTCTATTACCATCCTGTTAACCAGTCTACCGAGTCAGCCAATCAAAATACATCATTTTCAGGATTGACAAATGAAGATGAAATGAACAGCAGAATGGCTGATGTGCGGAGAATGGTAGTTCTTGATCCAAGCTCTTGTCAAACCCCAAAGACTGCTAGCGATAAACAGGAAATGAGTTTGAACATTCCTGTTAATGACCTTGGTAGGGATCAGCCGAACATGACGATCACTAGCCCCAGTGACATGGTGGTCTATCCTCCCTCACTGTCGGACATTACAACACCGCCAGTGGTCGCAGATCTCAGTGCCTCACAACCCAACATCCCTCCCCCAGCTGCGACCATACAGACACAGGCCAGCAATAAACTATCCAACGTGGCCGTACCACCCGCGGTCACTAACATGACCACCAGCAAACATGCACAGTCCACTCCAAACCTCGCAGCTTACGCCAAGGAACCAGTTACACTGCGTAAACCCAAATCATCCGCAGACATCGTCCATTGGGCGTGTGAACACTGCACCTACCAGAACGAGATGGACAGCCGCGTGTGTGCCGTCTGCAGCAAAACCTCGGACAATCCACAGACACTTTATGGTGTCACAGCGGGTGCGGTATCTGAGGGTGACGAGGAACTGGGACCGGACACCTGGGAACCATGCCAGTTCTGTACGTACAGGAACCTGCCGGGCATGAAGGTGTGTGTCGTCTGCAACAAGACTCGGGTTGCATCTGCTGCAGGGCCCAATGTGAGCCAGGAACCGGCGAGTGGTGCCCCAGTTGTAAAGACACAGAGTACATCTGCTGCAGGCCATGACGTTAGCCCCTTACCTGTGAGTGGGCCCCCAGGTGTCTCGGCACAGATACCGTCTGCTTCAGGTCATGACGTGAGCCCCTTACCTGTGAGGCCCCCAGGTGTCTCGGCACAGATACCGTCTGCTGCAGGTCATGACGTGAGCCCCTTACCTGTGAGTGGGACCCCAGGTGTCTCGGCACAGATACCGTCTGCTTCAGGTCATGACGTGAGCCCCTTACCTGTGAGTGGGCCCCCAGGTGTCTCGGCACAGATACCGTCTGCTGCAGGTCATGACGTGAGCCCCTTACCTGTGAGTGGGACCCAAGGTGTCTCGGCACAGATACCGTCTGCTGCAGGTCATGGCGTGAGCCCCTTACCTGTGAGTGGGACCCCAGGCATCTCGACACAGAAACCGTCTTCTGCAGGCCGTGATGTGAGCCCAGGGAGAGGGGCTCCAGGTGTTGAGATGCAGGTTACGTCTGCTGTGCGTGGTGAAGAGAGCGCAGGTCTGGGGAGTGCTCCCTGTGATCTCTCGACACAGCGGCTAGCTACGCTGGCAGAGGGTGGGCGACTGGGGATAGGAGCCGGACTGGAGAAACTCATCAATGTGGAGCAGGACCAGGTGGGTTATAGAGAATACCAGGTTAGTGTCTTTTTATGTCAAATTTATCACCTACGGCTAGGAAACGCTTAGGAATTCCGAGGCTCGTCGAGAAATTCCTACCGTTTCCAAGCCGAAGCTGATAAACTTGATATCAAAGGACACTAGCATAGTATTCTATTTTTATCAGGCTTTAGGCTACAGAATGAGCAATTATGACGTGGCTTTCATTGAAAAGAACTCAAGACTTGTTTCCGTGACGTCATTCCACTGGTATCATTCAGTAATGTCATGTGACACCGTTCGACCAATGAAACGTCAGTTTTCAATTTGTTGTAACCTGGATATTCATATCGGGTTGATGCCTGATACAGCAATATGTTATCAGTCAGTATGTATTAGGCCAATACAAATCTCATTACCTGATAAAATTTGTGTCTGGGCCCATGCTTATAATCCTCGATTCTCATAATAGTAGTATTGAAGTACGGTTGGTCGTGACTGGGCTGTGCTCAGTCCTGGCCAGTCACACTGTCAGATTTTTACTTCAAATTTCGAGAACATGGCAGCAAAAATGGATAAACATGTGCACACAAGCACACAAATCACGCATGATTTACAAACATTGCCAATTACACTGCCGAATGGTGAATTCATACTCAATTCTCATACGTTTGCTAGTCGCACTTTGATTTCGAGTACTGTAATAACCCTAAATATTCGGACACAATTTTTTTGGGGAAACCCCTATTTTATAGGTGTTTCCCAAAACAAATTGTATCCAATATATTGTTATTGCGATTAACTAGTACAACCATACTAACACTAATCATTGGGACATGTCTTTTGGAAAACCCGATATTTATATGGATTTCCTAGAATCGGTTGTGTCCGAATCTTTAGGGTTATTACGGTACACATTTCGAGAAACTGCTTTAAAAGTTTTATAAGCACGGACACAGGCGCTCTTGATTTACAAACATTTTGCCACTGATTATCACACAGCATGATCAACATTTGCAATGATGTTTGCCACTCAATCACAGAGCTCCAGATAAGGTGCGTAATTTGATTTCTTCGCCAAAATTGGCAAGTTGGGAGTGCTTTAGAATCGTCTCGATAAGACGATACTAAAGCAATCCCAACATACCATTTTTCGTGAAGAAATAAAAAAAATTCCCGGAATATTTGGTCCAATTACGCACCTTAACTGGAGCTCTGAGTCAGCCATTCTTTTGCCAAGCTGCCAAACACCCATCATGCTTCTAACAGTGTATATCCTTACCAGGCTGCAGGAGTGAGCCAGCAGATCAGGAGCTAGACTCGTCACAATTGCCAAAATCGTCATTTTAAATAGAGATAGGTTGTGGCCTGGGGGTTGGAGCACCTGACTTCCAATCCGGAAATTGTGGGTTAAAGCCTCTCCTCAGGCATCAAAAATACTTTTATAGTATTTCCATCACACTGGTCTGTCGGATAATACTTTAAACTGTGGTCCCATCTCTATATGACC
Source organism: Conchocele bisecta (assembly GCA_029237695.1). Taxonomy (NCBI): domain Eukaryota; kingdom Metazoa; phylum Mollusca; class Bivalvia; order Lucinida; family Thyasiridae; genus Conchocele; species Conchocele bisecta. The sequence continues at coordinate 60,958,985 of CM055265.1, read as the reverse complement.
TTAGCTGTTCAGGGCCAAAGCCACGTTGAGGCAAACCGAGGCAGTTGCCTCAGTAGAAATTTTGCCGATTTTTAGCTCGCCTGCACGAAGTGCATAAGAGCTTATGGCATACCCCCGGCATCGTCGGCGTCCACAAACTTAACGTTGGGGTAAATGTCTTATAACGTCTGTTTCCTTTCATGGATCACCTTGTTATTTCATACATGCATTCCTCAGATGACCCTCTATCATGCTGTAGCAAATCCATGACCCACCACCCAACCCTTACCCCAAGGTCAAGGTCACAAACTTAGCACATTTATAAACTTAAAGTTGGGGTAAATTTCTTATAACTTCTGTTTCCTTTCATGGATCACCTTGTTATTTCATACATGCATTCCTCAGATGACCCTCTATCATGCTGTAGCAAATCCATGACCCACCACCCAACCCTTACCCCAAGGTCAAGGTCACAAACTTAGCACATTCATAAACTTAACGTTGGGGTAAATGTCTTATAACATCTGTTTCCTTTCATGGAACACCTTGATTTTTAGCCAGGTTTTTTTAAAAAAAATCCAGGCTATTGGATTGGTGAAAGCCGGGCGGGCGGCGGGCGGCGGGCGGCGTCCACAATCAATGTTAAGTTTGAGTCCATTTCTTTGTTACTGTACCACCTAGGACCACCAAACTTTCACAGCTTCATAATCAAGAGGTGCCCACCACATATTACTATCCAACATGTTACTTTTTTTAGCCAGTTTTGAAAAAAAATCCAGGCTATTGGATTGGCCAAAGCCAGGGCGGGCGGGCGGCGGGTTGGCGGGCGGGCGGGCGAGCGGCGGGATTGCGTCCACAATCAATGTTAAGTTTTCGTGTTTGAGTCCATTTCTTTCTTACTGTACCACCTAGGACCACCAAACTTTCACAGCTGCATAATCAAGGGGTGCCCACCACATATCACTATCCAACATGTGACTTTTTTTTAACTTGACCCATTTTTTCCGCGCAGTCAACTTAGCCATTTTCAATGTTAAGTTTTCGCGTTTACAATGTTAAGTTTTCGTGTTTAAGTCCATTTCTATTTGGTACTGTACCACCTAGGACCACCAACTTTCACAGCTTCATAACCAAGGGGTGCCTAACCACATACAACTATCCAACATGTGACCATTTTTTTACCTTCACCTATTATTTCTACGTAATTGACTTAGCCATTTTCAACGTTAACTTTTTAACGTACGTCTGGTTAAAGTTTTTTGGTTAAAAGTTTTTCGTTATACTATATCTCTGCAACTGCTTCGCCCATTACCTTGAAACTTCACATGGGTGTTTATCATCATCCATATTTTCATTCTACCACCCAACCGTGCGGCCCCTGTGCCCAATGTCAAGGTCAAATTACTTTGAATTTTTTTTGTTAAAGTTTTTTTGTGTACTATATCTGCAACTACTTCACCCATTACCTTGATACTTCACATGGGTGTTTATCATCATTGTCGCACCCGCTTGCAGAAAGCGCGATATCGTCAGCATTTTGGCATACGTCCGTCCGTACGTCCGTGAATCTGGTTAAAGTTTTTTCGTTAAACTTTTTCCATCTACTATATCTATTTTTTTAATGTCCATGCCTCGCCCCAAGGCGCGACATGCAGGCCACTGCCATCTAGTCTACAAAAAGTGGGTATAAGTATGTTATCCAAGTGTCTATGCTTGGAAAATACCTGGCCTTCATGGCTTTGCCTCGTTTCTTGTTCATACATGCATTCCTCAGATGACCCTCTATCATGCTGTAGCAAATCCACGACCCACCACCCAACCCTTACCCCAAGGTCAAGGTCACAAACCTAGCATGTTCATAAACTTAACGTTGGGGTAAATGTTGTGTAACTTCTGTTTATTTACAGTGTTTACCTTCATATTTCATACATGCATTCATCTGATGATACTCTATCGTACTATAGCAAATCTATGACCCACATCCCACCCCTTTCCCCAAGGTCAAGGTCACAAACTTAGCACATTCATAAACTTAACGTTGGGGTAAATGTCTTATAACGTCTGTTTTCTATCATGTAGCCCCTTAATATTTCATACATGCATTCCACAGATGACCCTCTATCATGCTGTAGCAAATCCAGACGACCCACCACCCAACCCTTACCCCAAGGTCAAGGTCACAAACCTAGCACATTCATAAACTTAACGTTGGGGTAAATGTTGTGTAACTTCTGTTTATTTATAGGGAATACCTTCATATTTCATACATGCATTCATCTGATGATACTCTATCGTACTATAGCAAATCCATGACCCACCTCCCACCCCTTTCCCCAAGGTCAAGGTCACAAACTTAGCACATTCATAAACTTAACGTTGGGGTAATTGTCTTTTAACATCTGTTTCCTTTTATGAAGCGCCTTGATATTTCATACATGCATTCATCTGATGATACTCTATTGTGGTATAGCAAATACATGACCCACCTCTTACCCCAAGGTCAAGGTCACAAACTTAGCACATTCATAAACTTAACGTTGGGGTAATTGTCTTATAATGTCTGTGTCCTTTCATGAAATGCCTTGATATTTCATACATGCATTTCTCAGATGACCCTCATCATGCTGTAGCAAATCTACAACCCACCACCCAACCCTTACCCCAAGGTCGCATGTTCATAAATTTAATGTTGGGGTAAATGTTGTGTAACTTCTGTTTATTTACAGGGAACGCTTTAATATTTCATATATGCATTCATCTGATGATCCTCTATTGTGCTACAGCAAATCCATGACCCCCTTATCCACCCAACCCCTTACCCCAGGGTCAACGACAAGGTCACAAACTTAGCACATTCATAAACTTAACGTTGCGGTAAATGTCTTATAACATCTGGTTCCTTTCATGGAACACCTTGATATTTCATACATGCATTCCTCAGATGACCCTCTATCATCCTGTAGCAAATCCACAACCCACCACCCAACCCTTACCCCAAGGTCAAGGTCACAAACTTAGCATGTTTATAAACTTAACGTTGGGGTAAATGTTGTATAACTTCTGTTTCGTACCAGGGAACACTTTGATATTTCATACATGCATTCATGTGATTCTCTATTGTGCTACAGAAAATCCATGACCCTCCCCCCCCCCACCCCTTTTCCCCTTTTCCCAAGATCAACATCATAAACTTAACGTTGGAGTAACTGTCTTTTTAGAACTTCTGTTTCTTTACAGGGAACGCCTTGATATTTCATACATGCATTCATCTGATGATACTCTATCGTGCTATAGCAAATCCATGACCCACCCCCCACCCCTTTCCCCAAGATCAAGGTCACAAACTTAGCACATTCATAAACTTAACGTTGAGGTAAATGTCTTATAACATTTTTTCCTTTCATGGAACGCCTTGATATTTCATACATGCATTCATCTGATGATACTCTATCGTGCTATAGCAAATCCATGACCCACGGCCCACCCCTTACCCCAGGGACAAGGTCACAAACTTAGCACATTCATAAACTTAACGTTGGGGTAAATGTCTTATAACATCTGTTTCCTTTCATGGAACGCCTTGATATTTCATACATGCATTCCTCAGATGAACCTCTATCATGCTGTAGCAAATCCAAAACCCACCATCCAACCTTACACCAAGGTCAAGGTCACAAACTTAGCATGTTCATAAACTTAACATTGGGGTAAATGTTGTGTAACTTCTATTTCTTTACAGGGAACGTTTCATACATGCATTCATGTGATGATCCTCTATTGTGCTACAGCAAATCCATGACCCACCCCCCACCCCTTTCCTCAAGGTCAAGGTCCCTAACTTAGCACATTCATACATGCATTCCTCATGTGAATAGCTATCATGCTGTAGAAAATCACCAACTTAGTGCATTCATAAACTTAACGTTGGGTTAAATTTTGTTTTACTTCTGTTTTCAGGGCGCGCATTGATATTTCATATATTCATTCATCTTAATATGCTATATTATGCTATAGCAAACCCACAACACACCTTGCACCACTGACCCAAATGTCAAGGTCCACCACACGCCCCTTAACCCAAGGTCAAGTTATATAATATTCATGTTTTTTTATGCAACTGTGCCAAGTTTGAGTGAAGGCTGCCAACAGGTGAGCTTCGTTGTCTTCTGACAACTCTTGTTTTTCTTACGATGCAGGTTGCGCTACGCGCTCCCACTGGATACAAGTTTCATAAGATTTGCCTCGGTAGATTTTTACCTCTGGCTACGGCCCTGCTGTTGGTGGGAGCACACGATCGGTAATTTAACGATCGGGGTTCATCCTTACCGGAACATGACTGGAGACCTGGTTTGGCCCTCACATACGTCTTTGGCATTTTGTATGTGACAGTTGAATCTGGTTATACCCCTTATGTGAGTATTACGATATTCGTAATCCTATTTTAGGGGAAGGGGCCAAGTGACATTGGTGTGGTATGGGCCTGGCACCAGGTCAAGTTATTCTAATTTCAGGGCTGAATATATTTGTTCTCGATGTAAATATTCCGTTCTGATTTTGGGATTTTCCCCCAATGCAGCAGGTTTGCCCGGCCTTACATGACCTTAGCTGTTGATAGGCCGTTAAACACTAATAATCAAAGAAACAAATATCCTTTCACTTTTTTATGCCACCGGGTTTCGAAGAAACGGGTGGCATATAGTGTTTGGACCGTCCATCAGTCCGTTCGTCCGTCTGTCCGGGCACACATTAGGGTACTTATGTGGCTAGCCCCACAGGGTTATGGACTTGGTAAAGGATAGGGTTGGTTACAATTAGCCACCTAAAAAATCCTTTTATGTGGCTAAAAATCGTTTTATGTGGCTAATATTTAACATGTGATAAGCCACATAAGTATAGTACTGTAAGAACGTCTGTCCATCCGTCCGTCCGTCCGTCCGTCCGGGCAAACATCAGGGGTTTAGGAGCTTAGGGTAAGGGTTAGTTTCCTTTGAAGTTCTTTGAACTTATACCATTAGCCCATAAAACCTTTTGAAGTTTAGGGGCTAGTCCTTTGATCTTTTATATAGCAAATAGCCCATAAACCCAAAATGTTGGTACGTCCGTCCGTCCGTCTGTCTGTCCGGGCACACATTAGGGTACTTATGTGGCTAGCCCCACAGGGTTATGGACTTGTTAAAGGATAGGGTTGGTTATAATTAGCCACCTAAAAAATCGTTTTATGTGGCTAAAAATCGTTTTATGTGGCTAATATTTAACATGTGATAAGCCACATAAGTACCCTAATGTAAGAACGTCCGTCTGTCCGTCTGTCCATCCGTCACACTTTTCGGTTAACCAATTTGTCACCGTTTCTCAAATATGCTGCAGGTGGCATCCGCGTTCGACAGACGCATTTCTTGTTCATTTTAAGTAACAAGTGTTTCACTATGGCAGATTCTGCTGGAGAAGAAACGCACCTGTGCTGAGTTTGAGAGGAGGAACCGAGCGAGTGCTGCCGGGGCGCCCACGTATGTAGACGGCGCGGGAGCTGACGGGGCCCACGGACTGCCCTTGGAGGGCCCCGGAAGTGGGCCTGGCACAGAAGCCCAGAAACCAGGGGCCAAGAGCCCCACTCCAAGTATGTGCTTGTCAACTCTTAAAGGCATGTGGTCTCCGATATGCACAGAAAGTGATAAAATGGATTAGTAAAAACGATTTTAAATGTAGATTTATACCTTATTTCTAAATCCAATCATACACACGTGTCACCTGAGACAACCTGGATTAGTAAAACATGTTTATACAGTGGAAGGTGTGCGAACATTATAGGAATGAATGGCCTTTTTGTGGAATTTATCGGGGTACAAACTTGGAAAAGTCGCGGGAATAAAGGCCGGAAGGCCTCGTCCAGTATTCCTGCGACTTTTCCAAGTTTATATCCCCGATAAATTCAACAAACAGGCCATTCATCCCTTATAATTCCAGCATTTGAAATAAATTCATCAAGAAAATGTGTTTATTTTCCGTTTTCTTAAGAATTATTTTAACTGCGCCTCACGGTTACGGAAAGTAGTTTGGCGTGGGAGTTTACTGGGATATAAATTTTGGACAGATACTTGCTATGGGCCAATCAAATGTTAAGGAATTGTTTAAATATTTTTGTGCTGGAATTATTGATGATTTGCTTTGTGAGCAGTAGAATGAAGAGTTTCACTGTTCATCATTCAGTTAGCAAACAATCTATCTTTCGTTGAGGGAAGAAAGTTATCTGAGGCTGCAACAGTGACACTTGCAGTGTACAGGATGATCCGGGTCTGCATGGGTCAGTCATGAAACATACCAAGAGTTATCTCTGTTGCTATCTTTGTTGAAATAGTTTTCAATTAATTTCATCCATCTGATCTCACTCTGTGATTATATCACTTTCTGAGTCTAATACTATAGAGTACATACTCAAAGCATTTTATAATCAGAGGCTCAGAGATTTTGTAGTTGTATCTATTACATGTCTAACCTGATTAGATAAGGGGCCCGTTTCATTAAACTTTGTACGACTAAAATGTTCGTAAAAGGCAAATTTAGGATATGTTGAACAATTCTGCAAAAACCAGTTTTCCATGTGGTTTCCTGGTTTTTGCAAAATTGTTCAACATATATTATTGGGGAAAGATTAAATTTAGGATAGTCTGGAAATTTCGACTGATGGATTTACATTTATTGAACATAGGCAGCATATGCAGCCTATGCTCAATAAATGTACATGTAAATCCAATAATTGTTTACAAGAAAACTGTGTTAATGTTTGCACTTACGAACACTTTAGTCGTACAAAGTTTAGTGAAACAGCCCCCAGGACTCCACTGTATGATTGTGTAGTGATCAAAATCTACACTGCTAGCAAATGATAGTTTGTGTTGACATCAACCCAGGCCTGTGATTACAAAGTTCAACCATCGGATCATGGGCCGTCCAGTGACAGCAGTGGCAGCTATCACTCCTCCCACACCAGTCTTGGCCACGCCCCTGACTGATCTGTTTGTGTATTGTTGTAGAGAGTGTTCAGCAACTAAGGCTTGGCCATCCAGTGAAAGCAGTGACAGCTATACCTCTGCCCACAATAGTCTTGGCCACGCCCCTGACTGATATGTTTGTGTATCGTTGTAGAGTGTTCAGTAACTAAGGCAGCCATACATGGGCCATCCAGTGAAAGCAGTGACAGCTATAACTCTGCCCACAGGAGCCTTGGCCACGCCTCTGACTGATCTGTTTGTGTATTGTTGTAAAGAGTGTTCAGCAACTAAGGCAGCCATTGGACCATTGGCCGTCCAGTGAAAGCAATGACAGCTATAACTCCGCCCACATCAGTCTTGGCCATGCCCCTGACTGATCTGTTTGTGTATTGTTGTAGAGAGTGTTCAGCAACTAAGGTAGCCACCGGACCATGTGCCATCCAGTGAAAGCAGTGACCGCTATAACTCTGCCCACATCAGTCTTGGCCACGCCCCTAACTGATATGTTTGTGTATTGTTATAGAGAGTGTTCAGGGGGCGAAGCCAGGGCTGGCAGGGGTATCGGTATTGGAGGCGGAGGCTACCCATGGTGACAAGAAGGTTGGCATGGCGACCAACTTAGCCGAGGAAATTGAGCATATTAAACTGCAGCAAGCGCAGGAACAGATGCGTTTGGATGGACTTGACTGCATCACCTTGATTAAGGTAGCTTTTTAGCTCGACTATTCGAAGAATAAGTAGAGCTTATGTTGTCACCCCGGCGTCGGCTTCAGCGTCGGCGTCAGTGTCGGCGTCACCGTCACACCTTGGTTAAGGTTTTTAGTCAACCTTGTTATACGACCGTTTTTAAAAAAACGGTACGTATTATGTTTTACCGCACGGCGGGCGTGCGGGCGGGTAGGTGGGCGGCGGGCGGGCGGCTGAAGAAAAAGCGCATAGTTCGTGTACACAACTCCTCCGAAACCGTTCAGTCGATCGATCTGAAACTATACACACGTCTTCTACACATATTGAAGAAGTGCACCTTGGTGTTTTTATGGCGAAAAAATATTCTTTAACAAAAATATCGCCTTTTTCACTTAGCCATTTTTTCTACATTTTTCTATACAATTCTATATACGGTACAGAGTTTGTGTACACAACTCCTCTGAAACCGTTCAGTCGATCGTTCTGAAATTATACACACGTCTTCTACACATATTGAAGATGTGCACCTTGGTCTTTTTATGTCGAAAAATATTTTTTAACAAAAATATCACCTTTTTAACTTAGCCATTTTTTCTACATTTTTCTATACAATTCTATATACGGTACAGAGTTTGTGTACACAACTCCTCTGAAACCGTTTAGTCGATCGTTCTGAAATTATACACACGTCTTCTACACATATTGAAGATGTGCACCTTGGTGTTTTTATGCCGAAAAAATATTTTTGTAACAAAAATATCGCCTTTTTAACTTTGCCATTTTTTCTACATTTTTCTATACAATTCTATATACGGTACAGAGTTTGTGTACACAACTCCTCTGAAACCGTTCAGTCGATCATTCTGAAATTATACACACGTCTTCTACACATATTGAAGATGTGCACCTTGGTGTTTTTATGCCGAAAAAATATTTTTTAACAAAAATATCACCTTTTTAACTTGGCCATTTTTTCTTCATTTTTCTATACATTTCTATATACGGTACAGAGTTTGTGTACACAACTCCTCCGAAACTGTTCAGTCGATCGTTCTGAAACTATACACACGTCTTCTACACATATTGAAGATGTGCACCTTGGTGTTTTTATGCCGAAAAAATATTTTTTAACAAAAATATCACCTTTTTAACTTAGCCATTTTTTTCTACATTATTGTATCCAATTCCCTATCATTTCTACTTTGCACTCTACTTTTCTATCTCTGCCTAAATTAGTATACATGTTTAGCACAACGAGATGAAGAAATAATGCTATAGACTTTCAAATTCTCATTAATGTTTCTTGCCTTGGTGACAGCTTCACATTTCTGCATCTTCGCTGTCTGGCCCATATTCGACGGGCGTATTTTGTGACTTGCGGCACTCTTGTATATGGAATACTACTGGCCCTACACCCACCATACTTGCACAACTTCATCTCCTAGTGATGTACATCAATAACCCCTGATCTATATTTGACCTTGACCTACATTTCCTCTTGAATTACTTAGTTAATTCCCCTTGGTTAAGGTTTTTAGTCAACCTTGGTTTAGGTTTTTAGTCAAGCTTGTACATGGAATACTATTGTGCATACAGACACCATACTTGGACAACCTTTTCTCATAGCGATGTACATCAATAACCCCTGATCTATATTTGACCTTGACCTACATTTCCTCTTGAATTACTTACTTAAATCTCCTTGGTTAAGGTTTTTGGTCAAGCTTGTAGATGCAATACTCCTGGCCCTACACCAACCATACTTGGACAACTTCTTCTCCTAGTGATGTACATCAATAATCTCTGACCTATATTTGACCTTGACCTACTTTTATCCTTGGATTACTTTCTTATTTCCCCTTGGTTAAGGTTTTTAGTCAAGCTTGTATATGGAATATTCCTGGGCCTACAGCAACCATACTTGGAAAACTTCATCTCCTAGTGATGTACATCAATAACCCCTGACCTATATCTGACATTGACCTACATTTAACCTTCAATTACTTACTTAATTTCCCTTCGTTAAGGTTTTTAGTCAACCTTGGTTAAGGTTTTTATGCAGGCCGCGGCCACATTGACCTACATTTAACCTTGATTTACTTACTTAATTTCCCTTGGTTAAGGTTTTTAGTCAACCTTGGTTAAGCTTTTTATGCAGGCCGCGGCCACCTTGTTTGTCAAGCTATGTGTACATCGACAACCCTCGTAGTCGAGCTATACTGTTCTCCTACAGCTCTTGTTGTTGTCTGCTATTTGTATCCCCCGGACGAAAGTCGGGGGATACTATGGATTTGACACCGAACATCGTCCGCGTCCGCCGCAGACACTTCTTGTCCAGAGCATAACTCGAACACACTTTGGAATATTTTCATGAAACTTCACACATGCATAGACCACGACCCAAAGGTGTCGCGCACAAGAATGCCAACTCTTGCATAGCTAATTTTTTAGTTATCTCCCTTTTTGTTGCGCCTGCTTTAGCAGAGGCGCGACTCTATAGTCAGCGCTTTTTCCGTCGTCGTCCGTGTCGTCGTCGTCGTCGTCGTCCGCGTGGAGTCGTCGTCGTCCGCGTCGTCTGTTTTTTTGTAAGGCAAGTGTGTTAAAGTTATTGTTTTTTCACAATATCTCTTTAACCCCTTGCCAGACTTTGATAATATTTCACATCAATGTTTTTCTAGGGATGATGCTTCATTACGCACACCCCCACATCCAAATTCTCAAGGTCAAGGTCATTTATTTATTTTTAATGTTCTGTAACAGAAATGCGTTAAAGTTATTATTTTTTCACAATATGGTGTACCTCTTTAACCCCTTGCCAGACTTTCATAATATTTCACATCAATCTTTGTCTAGGGATGATGCTTCATTACGCTCAACCCCACATCCAAATGATCATGGTCAAGGTCATTTATTTACTTGTAATGTTCACCGGTTTTGTAACAGAAATGCGTTAAAGTTATTGTTTTTTTCACAATATCTCTTAACCCTTGCCAGACTTTGATAATATATTTCACATCAATCTTTGTCTGGGGATGATGCTTCATTACGCACACCCCCACATCCAAATTATCAAGGTCAAGGTCATTTATTTACTTGTAATGTTCACCGGTTTTGTAACAGAAATGCGTTAAAGTTATTGTTTTTTTCACAATATCTCTTTAACCCCTTGCCAGACTTTGATAATATTTCACATCAATCTTTGTCTAGGGATGATGCTTCATTACGCACACCCCCACATCCAAATTCTCAAGGTCAAGGTCATTTATTTACTTGTAATGTTCACTGTCAAATGCCTCGGCAGGCGCGATACCGCTTCCGTGGCGGAATTCTTGTTTTGTTTTGCGTACTGATTTCGTGTTCGGAGCATAACTCGACTACCCTTTGGAATATTTTCATGAAACTTCAGAGTGACAATTCTTGCATAGCTAATTTTTGTGTTATCTCCCTTTTTAGCTCACCTGAGCATGTGAGCTATTGTTACCGCAATGTGTCCGTCGTCCGTCCGTCGTCCGGCGTCCGTCTGTCGTCCGTGAACATTTTCAAACGTCTTCTCCTCGGTAACCATTGGGCATATAGTCACCAAACTTCATGGTCATGGTCCTTAGGTAGGGGGATTACAAAATTGTTAAAATGACGTCGTCACGTAATCCAAGATGGCCGCCGTCTAAAAATAGCACAAATTCTTCAAAAATCTTCTTCTCAAGGACCGCCAACCGGATTTCGACAAAACCTGGTAGGAATGATCGATGTACAATGCTCTTTCAAAGTTGTTAAAATGGTGACCCCCGGGGTCAAAAATGGGCGTGGCCCGTCTGGTCAAATTTTATTTTTGACCGGATATGGTCATGTCATATATCAAATCGAAGGTATCAACGATGCGATCACTCTGTTGCATTTTTTGTCGAAAATCGGATGGTTAGGTCATCCAAGATGGCCGCGGAAAGGTCAAAAGGTCGTTCTTTTATTAGAGATTTCAAAATTCTTCTTCACATGAACCGCCAAACTTACAAGTTATGGTCCATGGGTGAAGCCTTTTCAGATCTGTTAAAATGGAGGTCATCGCTAATTCAAGATGGCCGTTGTCTAAAAATAGCATAAATTCTTAAAAAATCTTCTTCTCATGAACCGACAACCGGATTTCAACGAAACTTGGTAGGAATGATCGATGTACAATGCTCTATCAAAGTTGTTAAAATGTTGACCCCGGGGTCAAAAATGGGCGTGGTCCGTGGGGTCAAATTGGGGTCAAATTTTATTTTTGATCGAATATGGTCATGTCTATATCGAATCGAAGGTATCAAAGAGGCGATCGCTCTGGTACATTATTTGTCGAAATTGGATGGTCATTTCATCCAAGATGACCGCCGAAAGGTCAAAAGGTTGATCTTTTAATAGAGATTTCAAAATTCTTCTTCACACGAACCGCTTTACCCATGGTGGCCAAACCTCACAGTTATGGTCCATGGGTGAAGCCTTTTCAACTTTGTTTAAAATATAGGTCGTCTCTAATCCAAGATGGCCGCCATCTAAAAATAGCACAAATTCTTAAAAAATCTTCTTCTCATGAACCGCCAGCCGGATTTCGACGAAACTTGGTAGGAATGATCGACGTAGAATGCTCTTTCAAAGGTGTTAAAATGGTGACCCCAGGGTCAAAAATGGGCGTGGCCCGTGGGATCAAATTTTATTTTTGACCAAATATGCTCATGTCATATATCAAATTGAAGGTATCGATGAGGCGATTGCTCTGTGCATATTTGTCGGAATCAGATGATTATGTCATCCATGATGGCCTCCAAAAGGTCCATTTATTCAAGATTTTGAACGTCATTTTCTCAGGAACCACATGGCCGATGCTGGCCAAACTTCATAGTAAGTTAAGATCCTTGGGTGAAGCATTTTCAGATTTGGTAAAATGAGAATCATCGCTTAATCCAAGATGACTGCCATCTAACAATAGCACAATTTTTTTAAAACACATATGAACTCAATGTCACATTCTACTCTGGTGTTCATGGAGTCAGGTGAGCGAATTAGGGCCATCATGGCCCTCTGGTTTGTTTTGCAACTGATTTCGTCTCCGGAGCATAACTCAACCAACCTTTGGAATATTTTCAAGAGACTTCACACATGCATAGACCACGACCCGAAGGTGTGTCGCGCACAAGAACGACAACTCTTGCTTAGCTAATTGTTTAGTTATCTCCCTTTTTTGTTTTGCGCACTCTACAAACTGGACATTAATGCATGAAGACCCGTTTTCTCAAGTGCTCTGTACACCTTACCTGTAGAGAGAACAATAGCCTTCTCCAGTTGAACAATAGTGACTGGGAGAACCATTCACCTGTGCATGTGCTAGCATGTGCAAATGTCCAGACTGACCACTAACTGACCACTAACTTATTACAGGTAATTTATACAGGTAAATTATTATATTACATTTCCGTAAACTGTGTTGACAATATTGTGGCAATATGTGGACCTGTGCTGATATGATATGTAGATAAATATAGGACTATTACAAAAAATTCTGGGCTCCAGTTGCGAGCATTATTACTTTTAATTTTTAAAAAAAATAATTTCCATTTTTTTTCTTCAAATTCTTTGTCAATTTTTAGCCAGGTTTTTTTTAAAAAATCCAGGCTATTGGATTGGCGAAAGCCGGGCGGGCGGGCGGCGGGCGGGCGGCGGGCGGGGGGGCGGGCGGCGGGCAGGCGGGCGGCGTCCACAATCAATGTTAAGTTTGAGTCCATTTCTTTCTTACTGTACCACCTAGGACCACCAAACTTTCACAGCTTCATAATCATGAGGTGCCCACCACATATTACTATCCAACATGTTACTTTTTTTTTAACTTGACTCATTTTTTCCGCGCAGTCAAGTTAGCCATTTTCAATGTTAAGTTTTCGCGTTTACAATGTTAAGTTTTCGTGTTTATGTCCATTTCTTTGGTACTGTACCACCTAGGACCACCAAACTTTCACAGCTTCATAACCACATACCACATAAAACTATCCAACATGTGACCATTTTTTTTACCTTCACCTATTATTTCTACGTAATCAAAGTTAACTTTTTAACGTACGTCTGGTTAAAGTTTTTTGGTTAAAAGTTTTTCCTTATACTATATCTCTATGCAACTGCTTCGCCCATTACCTTGAAACTTCACATGGGTGTTTATCATCATCCATATTTTCATTCTACCCCCCAACCGTGCGGCCCCTGTGCCCAATGTCAATGTCAAATTACTTTGATTTTTTTTTGTTAAAGTTTTGTCCATGCCTCGCCCCAAGGCGCGACATGCAGGCCACGGCCATCTAGTCTACAAAAAGTGGGTATAATTATGTTATCCAAGTGTCTATGCTTGGAAAAAACCTGGCCTTCGTGGCTTTGCCTCGTTTCTTGTTGTCTAGTAGAATAAGGTCGTAAGTGCTATATACAGACTATTATCATATAATAAAACAATTATTGACTAGTGAGCCATAGAATATAATCTGATATTCTACGGCTCACTAGTCAATAATTGTATAATATGTTTGGGCCAGTGAAAATTGCTTTCGGGCCTAGGCTCGAGTTCAAGGCGGATTTAAGGGAAGGCGAGCATTTGATTCCGCGAATCCCTTTTGGTTTTGTTTACCTTATCTCCCTGTGTTGTTTTCATGCACTGAGATTTCGTGTCCGGAGATAACTCCGAACACCCTTTGGGAATATTTTGATTAAAAAAAAACCTTCACACATGCATTGACCACGCCCCAAAGGTGTGTCGCGCGCAAGAGGGGAACTTTGCATCGTTAATTTTTTTTTTTTTTTTATTTTTTATATCTCCCCTTTGGGTTTTGTTTCATGCACTGTTTCGTCCGGAGCATAACTCGACCCTTTGGAATATTTTTGTGTGATAGAAGACGACCCAAAGGTGTGTCGCGCGCAAGAATGACAACTCTTGCATCGTTAATTTCTTAGTTATCTCCCTTTGTTGTTTCGTGCACTGATAACTTTCACACCCTTTGTAATATTTTCATGAAACTTCACACATGCATAGACCACGACCCTAAAGGTGTGTCACGCAAGAATGATAACTCTTGCATCGCTAATTTTTAAGTTATCTCCCTTTGTTTTTCCGCGCACTGATTTTGTCTCCGGCGCATAACTCGAACACCCTTTTTTCAAACTACTTGTGTATCTGGGGAGGGGGATACACATGCGCTTGTCGACAAGCGTCCATTTCTAGTTTCATATAGAACTAACGACTGCATATATTTGATGATTAAAAGTATGCAGAATTATTATACTGAATTTATTACATTATGACAGCCAAAATGTCTGTAATAATGTAATAAATTCAGTATAATAAACATTAATAAATTTATTCTTAAATTGAAAATTTCTCCCTCAAAGTATACTTTATAGCAAAAAAAGTATACTTTGTCATTTTGGTGACATAGGCTACTGGGGGCTGTTTCACTACACTTTGTACGACTAAAATGTTCAGAAGTGAAAAATAATGATAGTGTGTAAATTCCACATTAACAACGTTTTCTTGTAAACAATTATTGTATACCCCGGACTCCGTCGGGGGATACTATGGATTTGACAGCGCGCCGCATCCGCGTCCGCGTCCGCCGCAGACACTTCTTGTCCGGAGCATAACTCGAACACCCTTTGGAATATTTTCATGAAACTTCACACATGCATAGACCACGACCCGAAGGTGTGTCGCGCACAAGAATGACAACTCTTGCATAGCTAATTTTTCAGTTATCTCCCTTTTTTGTTTCTCACATATTTTTTTTTTGTTCTCCACCCTACTGATTTCGTGTGCGGAGCATTAACTCCACCACCCATTTGGTAATATTTGGTTTTCATGAAACTTCACACATGCATAGACCACGACCCGAAGGTGTGTTATGCACAAGAATGACAACTGTTGCATAGCTAATTTTTGAGTTATCTCCCTTTTTTGTTTTCGCGCACTGATTTCCTGTCCTGAGCATAACTCGACCACCCTTTGGAATATTTTCATGAAACTTCACACATGCATAGACCACGACCCGGAGGTGTGTCGCGCACAAGAATGACAACTCTTGCGTAGCTAATTTTTGAGTTATCTCCCTTTTTTGTTTTGCGCACTCTACAAACTGGACAATAATGCATGAAGACCCGTTTTCTCGTCTGCTCTGTACACCTTTTCTCGTGTGCTCTGTACACCTTACCTGTAGAGAGAACAATAAAGACTGGGAGAACCTTTACATTTCCGTAACTATTAACAAAAATTCTGGGCTCCAGTAGCGAGCATTATTATTATTATTTTTTTTGTATATTACATTTCCGTAAACTGTGTTGAAAATATTGTGGCATTATGTGGACCTGTGCAGATATATGTAGATAAATATAGGACTATTAAAAAAAATTCTGGGCTCCAGTAGCAAGCATTATTATTTTTAATTTTTAAAAAAAATATTTTCATTTTTTTTTTTCAAATTCTTTTTCAATTTTTATCTAGTAGCATAAGGTCGTAAGTGCTATATACAGACTATTATACATATAATAAAACAATTATTGACTAGTGAGCCATAGAATATAATCTGATATTCTATGGCTCACTAGTCAATAATTGTATAATATATTCGGGCCAGTGAAAATTGCTTTCGGGCCCCAGGCTTTTCTCGAGGTCAAGGCGGGACAAGGCGAGGCATCTGATTCCGCGGAATTCTTGTTTACTTATCTCCCTTTGTTGTTTCGTGCTCTGATTTTGTATCCAGAGCATAACTCGAACACCCTTTGGAATATTTTTATGCCCCACCACGATAGTGGAGGGGGCATTTAGTGTTACCCTCGTCCGTCCGTCCGTCACGTTCCTCCGCACACACGAATGGGTACATTGTTGTAAGCGTACAGGGATCTTATTGGGTAGGGTTAGCCATAGTGTTGGGTACTCTTGTTTGGATATTTTTTATACAGTAAAAACCCAACAAGTATTCATTCGTAGGAACGTGCGTCCCGTCGTCCCGTCCGTCCGTCCGTCCGTCCGTCCGTCACAAAACTTTAACACTCGGGTAAATGTCTCATAATTTCTTCATCCTTTGACCGATCTGCTTCATATTTCATATACACATTGCTCTGATGGTTCACTACCGCCCTGTGCCAAATCCATGTTCGTCCTACCCCCGGCAAGCCCAGGGTCAAGGTCACATACTTGGTGCTTCAAAAACTTTAACGCTCGGGTTAATATCTTATAATTTCTGTTTTCTTTCACGGATCAGCTTCATATTTCATATACACATTGCTCTAATGGTCCTCTACCGCACTGTGCCAAATCCACATTCGTCCTGCCCCCGCCAAGCCCAGGGTCAAGGTTACATACTTGGTGCTTCAAAAACTTTAACGCTCGGGTAAATATCTTATAATTTCTGTTTTCTTTCACGGATCAGCTTCATATTTCATATACGCATTGCTCTAATGGTCCTCTACCGCCCTGTGCCAAATCCACGTTCGTTCTGCCCCCGCCAAGTCCAGGGTCAAGGTCACATACTTAGTGCTTCAAAAACTTTAACGCTCGGGTAAATATCTTATACTTTCTGTTTTCTTTCATGGATCATCTTCATATTTCATATACGCATTGCTCTAATGGTCCTCTACCGCCCTGTGCCAAATACACGTTCGTCCTGCCCCTCCAATCCCAGGGTCAAGGTCACATACTTGGTGCTTCAAAAACTTTAACGCTCAGGTAAATATCTTATAATTTCTGTTTTCTTTCACGGATCAGCTTCATATTTTATATATGCATTGCTCTAATGGTCCTCTACCGCCCTGTGCCAAATCCACGTTCGTCCTGCCCCCGCCAAACCCAGGGTCAAGGTCACATACTTGGTGCTTCAAAAACTTTAACGCTCAGGTAAAAGAAAATTTTGACTTGGAATTTGGCCTCATTTATTATCAAAGCGATATGTGGGACATCCGTGTTCTATGAACACATTTTCTAGTTTATTAAACTTCACACATGCATAGAAGACGACTCAAAGGTGTGTCGCACGTAAGAATGACAACTCTTGCGTCGTTAATTTCTTAGTTATCTCCCTTTGTTGTTTCGTGCACTGATTTCGTGTCTGGAGCATAACTCGAACACCCTTTGGAATATTTTCATGAAACTTCACACATGCATAGACCACAACCCTAAAGGTGTGTCACGCAAGAATGACAACTCTTGCATCACTAATTTTTTAGTTATCTCCCTTTGTTTTTTCCGTCACTGATTTTGTCTCCGGAGCATAACTCGAACACCCTTTTTTCAAACTACTTGTGTAACTGGGGAGGGGGATACACATGCGCTTGTCGACAAGCGTCCATTTCTAGTTGGATTTACATTTATTGAGCATAGGCTGCATATGCTCAATAAATGTAAATCCATTAATTGAAATTTCCAGACGATCTTAAATTTGCCACAAGCATTTTAGTCGTACAAAGTTTAGTGAAACGGTCCCCTGGTCGCCATTTATAGTAGACAATCCAGTCATATTTATATCACCAATTGATATCAGTGTATCAACTGTGTAAATACAGACAAACTCAGCATCGGCACTGATCAATCACATGTGGCTGTGACTGGAGAAATGGCGCTTATGGTATTTGCGACCAGTGTAGCTCCTGATAAAATAGCACACTCATGTAGCATGATAAAGTGGTCTGCTGTTTAGCTCGGTCCCTTCTGATTGCAACTGTCCAGTGTAAGTGTGATGTCTGAACACAGGTGCGGATACAGGGAGGGGGTCCGGACGATTTCGCGCTAGCGGAGGTTGGCTATGCCGAATTGTAATTACAAACCCCGCCCCTGCAATTATTTCTGTATCCGCGCCTGGAACACCACATGCGCTTCCATCATGGTGTGACGCATTCATTTTGATATACACATTTTGTTTTTGGTTTATTCAAACAATCTTACCATATTTCACAAATTTGTTCCTTAGCCATATAGTAAAACTGATCTTCTCCAGGAGAAGAATTCACATAAATGTAAAAGCTTGTTTTCTTATCCTGTTCTCAATTGAATGTATATATATCTCCCTTGCCATAACTTGAAACAAATATTGTTTAAACTAAATAGCACACTCAGGTAGCATGATAACAATCTATATTGCTTGTAAGAAGCATGACAGGTGTTGCGTTGATTGAAAGGCTGATCTGGATCTACACTGGTCGCAAAACTCTTAAGCTCCATTTCTTATATCACAGCCACATATCCTGAGGTCGTTTCAACCTGCCACTAGGGCTACTTGGGCCACTACTTTTAAAGGTTTCAAAATAATGCAATTTAACCAATCAAACTTCGTGACTTTGAGCAGAGGTCAGTCATGACCAATCAAAATTTGCGATTTGGAACACAGCTCAGCCACGACCAATCAAAGATCGAGATTTCATTATGAGAACGAAATACGAAATATGTTCTCAGATTCTTATAAGCACATGCCCAGAGCCTTAT
This sequence comes from Conchocele bisecta, assembly GCA_029237695.1. Classification (NCBI taxonomy): domain Eukaryota; kingdom Metazoa; phylum Mollusca; class Bivalvia; order Lucinida; family Thyasiridae; genus Conchocele; species Conchocele bisecta. The sequence goes on along the minus strand of CM055265.1, from coordinate 60,939,857 downwards.
ATGAGACACACCGTGCGATTTTGAACACGTGTGATTTTTCCTGAAATATATTTACAGAAACTGTGATATTTTCCATAAATGACGTTGAAAGATGACGAAACATTCATAGCAAATGTGGAATAGAATTCCACATTCCGCATTTGTCAACATTCGATGTCATTTACGGAAAATATCCTAAATTTTGTGAAAACAAATTATCATTAGATATCGCACATGTTCTTAGCTACAAAACCACATGTCTTGTCTCGTATAATCTGGCCATGTTTGTGTGTCAGACTGCGGAGAAGGCAGGGTTCAGCATGGCCGAGGTGGAGATTGCCGTGGACCGGAGTATCGACCATCGTGCCAATCCCCTCGACTGGCTCACCAACTCCTGGCAACAGATGGTTGACGTTGTCGCTGTCAAGGCAACGGAGGTGGGCCGGGCGGCAGAGCAGAACGATGTGGGCGAGATGTCGTCAGCAGAGGCGAAGGCCGCCCTGATCGAGAGTAAAGGCAACGTTGACGATGCGACGGTACGCTGTGTCAGCCAGCGACGAGACACGGTACATTTGCCAAACAAAAATATGTAATCGCATGGTTGGTTCCCATCTGTTTATGGGTAGATCTTGTATCAGTAGTATGTGGCCATGACTGGAGAATTGGGGATTGTGGGTTTTGCGCCCTGTATAGATCCAGATCAGCCTGTGCATCCGCACAGTCTGATCTGGATCTGCACTCTTCGCTATCATCAATGAAATACCCGTTATACTTCTAACAAGCAACATAGATCATTATCAGGCAGCCGGAGTGTGCTATTCTGATCAGGAGCTACGCTGTTCACAAATCCCGTAAGCCCCATTTCTCCAGTCACAGTCACATATAACGTCCTTCTTTGATTACAATACAAGCAACCTTAGTTCTGCTTCAAACACCCGACACACAGCTTACACTTGCAGCAATCCAGACTCTGCAGCTACATGGGTACAAGGTAGTAAAATCTTTCAGCAATAAAAGACAATGTTCTGATCTGGTGACAGGCACTCTTGCTACACTGGATCACATGGCTCCTACATGTGAATCCTTCAATAAAGATATATAGTTAATATGCGCATACCCTCCGAATCTCCGGAAACGTAACGTACTGTACGACAACAGGCGGGTGGGTTAATGGTATTTTTTCAATGGGCATTTTCTTAATGTCACAGTTTCGAGTCTATCACTGTGAAACAAACGATTCACACTCAAGAAAGATTTACATGAGTTTTTTTTCAAATATTTGTTCATGTCACTGGTCCGAGTCTTTCACCCGTGATTAGTCTCTGTCTCCCATTTCAGTTTGCGGACCTGAGTGGGCAGGGCGTGTACAAACAGGAGGATATCCTGACTGCCCTGCACCAGCATGGCGGGGCACGGGAGCTGGCCCTCGACCAGCTAAACCAGGGCCTCCTGGCGGGGTATATGGAGCGGCTGTGGTTGCCAGGCGACGCGGCGATCCCTGACCCCGTGATGGTCGATATGAACCAGAGCGTGGCCAACAGTGTAGTCGAGCATGACGTCTTCCAGCAGGTCGTCTATGACGTCCACGTAGACCTCGAGGTACACCAGAATCGCTAAGCACCCTATTTCTTGCCCACTTATCTGCTAAGTTATGTTTACCTTGCTATACATTATTCTTGCTAAGATCTTACTAAGTACACTTATCTTGCTAAGTATGTTTACCTTGCTAAATACACTTATCTTGCTAAGATCTTACTAAGTACACTTATCTTGCTAAGTATGTTTCCTTGCTAAGATCTTACTAAGTACAATTATCTTGCTAAGTACACTTATCTTGCTAAGTATGTTTCATTGCTAAGATCTTACTAAGTACAATTATCTTGCTAAATACACTTATCTTGCTAAGATCTTACTAAGTACACTTATCTTGCTAAGTATGTTTCCTTGCTAAGATCTTACTAAGTACAATTATCTTACTAAGTACACTTATCTTGCTAAGTATGTTTTCATTGCTAAGATCTTACTAAGTACATTATCTTGCTAAATACACTTATCTTGCTAAGATCTTACTAAGTACACTTATCTTGCTAAGTATGTTTCCTTGCTAAGATCTTACTAAGTACACTTATCTTGCTAAGTATGCTTATCTTGCTAAGATCTTACTAAGTACATTTATCTTACTAAGTATGCTTATCTTGCTAAAATCTTACTAAGTACAATTATCTTGCTAAGTACACTTATCTTGCTAAGTATGTTTCCTTGCTAAGATCTTACTAAGTACACTTATCTTGCTAAGTATGCTTATCTTGCTAAGATCTTACTAAGTACATTTATCTTACTAAGTATGCTTATCTTGCTAAAATCTTACTAAGTACAATTATCTTGCTAAGTATGCTTATCTTGCTAAGATCTTACTAAGTACATTTATCTTACTAAGTACACTTATCTTGCTAAGATCTTACTAAGTACACTTATCCTGTTAAGATCTTACTAAGTACAATTAAGTACAATTATCCTGTTATCCTGTTAAGATCTTACTAAGTACAATTATCTTACTAAGTATGCTTATCTTGCTAAGATCTTACTAAGTACAATTATCTTGCAAAGTACACTTATCTTGCTAAGATCTTACTAAGTACACTTATCCCGTTAAGATCTTACTAAGTACAATTATCCTGTTAAGATCTTACTAAGTACAATTATCTTGCTAAGATCTTACTAAGTACATTTATCCTGTTAAGATCTTACTAAGTACACTTATCCTGTTAAGATCTTACTAAGTACACTTATCTTGCTAAGATCTTACTAAGTACATTTATCCTGTTAAGATATTACTAAGTACACTTATGCTAAGTACACATATATTTTATGTAAATAACGTCAAAAGTTGACGAAATTTTCATAGCAAATGCGGCTTTTCTATTCCACATTTGCTCTGAACATTTTGTCAACTTTCATCATCATTTACAGAAAATATTGTAAACTTTCTAAATATATTTCATGTGATATCGAACACCTTCTTAGGTAGAAAATCACATGGCTGGTCTCATTATGGATTGATTGATTGAAAGGAGTTTAACGTCTGTTCAGCAGCAAGCTCAATGAGGGATCGTAGCTAGTTATTTCCCTTTGAATTGATTTAATAAAAATCCAGTCCAAATTGTATATTTTATGGTCTTACTGCTTGTAAAAAGGCGACTGTCGCACGATTTGATGTGTAAAGGAGCCATTGTAGTGTTTTCAACTATTGTCTGTCCAGGTTATCCTACATAATTATCTGTTACGGAACTGCATTATTTGCTAGATTCATATTTTGACACTTATTTATGTTATTGCAAACAGTGTAGACTCGGATCAGACTGCACAGATGCACTGACCTGGGTCTATCCTGTTTGCAGTATTCAGTAAGAAATAAACGCTAAAATAAACCATAGGACCGGATTTCTATAAATAGATTTGCAAAGGGAAATAACTTAACTACGATTCCTCATTACAGACCGGGGAATGTACCTGAGTGGGAGGAGCATTACAATTCTCCCCATTCAGGTAATTCTTCCGTCTGTAATTATTGTGGCTGTGACTGGAGAAATGGGGCTTATGCGTTTTGCGACCAGTGTAGATCCAGATCAGCCTGTGCATCCGCAGTCTGATCAGGATCTGCACTGTTCGTCATTCCATTCCATCAATGAAACACCTGTCATGCTTCTAGCAAGTGCTATATATTGTTATCAGTCTACATGAGTGTGCTATTTGATCAGAAGCTACACTGGTCACAAATCCCATACGCCCCATTTATCCAGTCACAGCAACAGTTGAGCTCTGAAATCAAGTGAAAGAAGAGAATCTATTTATTGTCTCAATTGTTGTCCATGTGTGTAGTCACGTGTCCGCCGTGTTACAGTGGCATATCTGCCATTAAACATCATTAAATAAATACAGTGGAACCTCTCTAACCGGACACCCTGGGAGGTCCCCAGTACAGTGGAATCTCTCCTCTGTAAATCAGACAAATGACTATGCCCAGGTATGCGGCTTTGCTTTGTGAACTTGAACAGACATTATCATCATCAATATACACAACTGAACTTAAAGATATACAGACTGCCTGCGTGTCCGGTTTATAGAGGTTCTACTGTAAATAAATTTGTGTAGTTACAATCTACCATGATTTATCACAGCGGCGTATCCGGATGGTGTTTGTAGAGGGGAAGCTACGCAGCTGGGGCAGTGCGGAAACAGTCATCTCCATACTGGACAGTCACATTACCAAGGCAACCGGGGCCGGTGGGGACCCGCCCCTCGAGTTTTCCCTGGAGGACATTATCGAGGCTGTGCGGAACTGTGGCGACCGAAAGTCTTCCCTCGTCTACCTGCAGCAAGAGTGCGGCACCTGCTATGCCCTCTACCCCATGACCAAGGTTAGAAACACTATTTCTCCCTGGAAATACAATAGTAAATTAAGCCAATCTCCAATATTGCTCCCTACCTTCGGCAATACAATAGTAAATTAAGCCACTCCCCAATATTGTTCCCTACCTTCGGCAACACAATAGTAAATAAAGCCACTCTCCAATATTGCTCCCTACCTTCGGCAATACAATAGTAAATTAAGCCACTCTCCAATATTGCTCCCTACCTTCGGCAATACAATAGTAATTTTCCTTTGCCACTCTCCAATATTGCTCCCTACCTTCGGCAATACAATAGTAAATTAAGCCACTCTCCAATATTGCTCCCTACCTTCGGCAATACAATAGTAAATTAAACCACTCTGCAATATTGCTCCCTACCTTCGGCAACACAATAGTAAATAAAGCCACTCTCCAATATTGCTCCCTACCTTCGGCAATACAATAGTAAATTAAGCCACTCTCCAATATTGCTCCCTACCTTCGGCAATACAATAGTAAATTAAGCCACTCTCCAATATTGCTCCCTACCTTCAGCAATACAATAGTAAATTAAGCCACTCTCCAATATTGCTCCCTACCTTCGGCAATACAATAGTAAATTAAGCCACTCTCCAATATTGCTCCCTACCTTCCACAATACAATAGTAAATTAAGCCAATCTCCAATATTGCTCCCTACCTTCCACAATACAATAGTAAATTAAGCCAATCTCCAATATTGTTCCCTACCTTCGGCAATACAATAGTACGTTAAGCCAATCTCCAATATTGCTCCCTGCCTTCGGCACTACAATAGTAAATTACGCCACTCTCCAATATTGATCCCTACCTTCTGCAATACTTTAGTAAATTAAGCCAATCTCCAAAATTCCTCTCTGCCTTCGGCAATGCAATTGTAAATTAAGCCAATCTCCAATATTTCTCCCTGCCTTCGGCAATACAATAGTAAATTAAGCCAATCTCCAATATTGCTCCCTACCTTCGGCAATACAATAGTAAATTAAGCCAATCTCCAATATTACTCGCTACAATAGTAAATTAAGCCAATCTCCATTATTGCTCCCTACCTTCGGCAATGCAATAGTAAATTAAACCAATCTCCAATATTACTCCCTACAATAGTAAATTAAGCCAATCTCCAATATTACTCGCTACCTTCGGCAATACAATAGTACATTAAACCAATCTCCAATATTACTCCCTACAATAGTACATTAAGCCAATCTCCAATATTACTCGCTACCTTCGGCAATACAATAGTACATTAAACCAATCTCCAATATTACTCCCTACAACAGTACATTAAGCCAATCTCCAATATTACTCCCTACCTTCGGCAATACAATAGTACATTAAACCAATCTCCAATATTACTCCCTACAATAGTAAATTAAACCAATCTCCAATATTACTCCCTACAATAGTATATTAAGCCAATCTCCAATATTACTCGCTACCTTCGGCAATACAATAGTACATTAAACCAATCTCCAATATTACTCCCTACAATAGTACATTAAGCCAATCTCCAATGTTACTCCCTACAATAGTACATTAAGCCAATCTCCAATATTACTCCCTACAATAATACATTAAGCCAATCTCCAATATTACTCCCTACAATAGTACATTAAGCCAATCTCCAATATTACTCCATACATTAGTACATTAAGCCAATCTCCAATATTACTCCCTACAATAGTACATTAAACCAATCTCCAATATTACTCCCTACAATAGTACATTAAGCCAATCTCCAATATTGCTCCCTACAATAGTACATTAAGCCAATCTCCAATATTGCTCCCTACCTTCTGCAATACTTTAGTAAATTAAGCCAATCTCCAATATTGCTCCCTACCTTCCACAATACAATAGTACATTAAGCCACTCTCCAATATTGCTCCCTACCTTCGACAATACAATAGTAAATTAAGCCAATCTCCAATAATCCTCCCTACCTTCGACAATACAATAGTAAATTAAGCCAATCTCCAATATTGCTCCCTACCTTCGACAATACAATAGTAAATTAAGCCAATCTCCAATATTGCTCCCTACCTTCGACAATACAATAGTAAATTAAGCCAATCTCCAATATTGCTCCTACCTTCGGCAATACAATAGTAAATTAAGCCAATCTCCAATATTGCTCCCTACCTTCCACAATACAATAGTAAATTAAGCCAATCTACAATATTGCTCCCTACCTTCTGCAATACTTTAATAAATTAAGCCAATCTCCAATATTGCTCCCTGCCTTCGAAAATACAATAGTACATTAAGCAAATCTCCAATATTGCTCCCTACCTTCCACAATACAATAGTAAATTAAGCCAATCTCCAATATTGCTCCCTGCCTTCGGCAATACAATAGTAAATTAATCCAATCTCCAATATTGCTCCCTACCTTCGACAATACAATAGTAAATTAAGCCAATCTCCAATATTGCTCCCTACCTTCCACAATACAATAGTAAATTAACCCACTCTCCAATATTGTTCCCTGCCTTCGGCAATACAATAGTAAATTAATCCAATCGGAATAGTAAATTAAGCCAATCTCCAATATTGCTCCCTGCCTTCGGCAATACAATAGTAAATTAATCCAATCTCCAATATTGCTCCCTACCTTCGACAATGCAATAGTAAATTAATCCAATCTCCAATATTGCTCCCTACCTTCCACAATACAATAGTAAATTAAGCCAATCTCCAATATTGCTCCCTGCCTTCGGCAATACAATAGTAAATTAAGCCAATCTCCAATATTGCTCCCTACCTTCGACAATACAATAGTAAATTAATCCAATCTCCAATATTGCTCCCTACCTTCGGCAATACAATAGTACATTAAGCCAATCTCCAATATTGCTCCCTACCTTCCACAATACAATAGTAAATTAATCCAATCTCCAATATTGCTCCCTACCTTCGACAATACAATAGTAAATTAAGCCAATCTCCAATATTGCTCCCTACCTTCCACAATACAATAGTAAATTAACCCACTCTCCAATATTGTTCCCTGCCTTCGGCAATACAATAGTAAATTAATCCAATCTCCAATATTGCTCCCTACCTTCCACAATACAATAGTAAATTAATCCAATCTCCAATATTGCTCCCTACCTTCGACAATACAATAGTAAATTAAGCCAATCTCCAATATTGCTCCCTACCTTCCACAATACAATAGTAAATTAAGCCAATCTCCAATATTGCTCCCTGCCTTCGGCAATACAATAGTAAATTAATCCAATCTCCAATATTGCTCCCTACCTTCGGCAATACAATAGTCATTATTATAAGCCAATCTCCAATATTGCTCCCTACCTTCCACAATACATAGTAAATTTTAAGCCAATCTCCAATATTGCTCCCTACCTTCGGCAATACAATAGTCAATTAAGCCAATCTCCAATATTGCTCCCTGCCTTCGACAATACAATAGTAAATTAAGCCAATCTCCAATATTGCTCCCTACCTTCGGCACTACAATATTAAATTAATCCAATCTCCAATATTGCTTCCTACCTTCGGCAATACAATAGTAAATTAAGCCAATCTCCAATATTGCTTCCTACCTTCGGCACTACAATAGTAAATTAATCCAATCTCCAATATTGCTTCCTACCTTCGGCAATACAATATTAAATTAAGCCAATCTCCAATATTGCTCCCTACCTTCGGCAATACAATAGTAAATTAAGCCAATCTCCAATATTGCTCCCTACCTTCCACAATACAATAGTAAATTAAGCCACTCTCCAATATTGCTCCCTGCCTTCGACAATACAATAGTACATTAAGCCAATCTCCAATATTGCTCCCTACCTTCCACAATACAATAGTAAATTAAGCCAATCTCCAATATTGCTCCCTACCTTCGGCAATACAATAGTAAATTAAGCCAATCTCCAATATTGCTCCCTGCCTTCGACAATACAATAGTAAATTAAGCCAATCTCCAATATTGCTCCCTACCTTCGGCAATACTTTAGTAAATTTATCCAATCTCCAATATTGCTCCCTGCCTTTGGATAAGAGCTCCAGATATGTTTTGTATCTAAAGAGTATTATACCCCCAGATTTAAAATTCCATGCGTATTTTACTTTTGCAAATGTATTATTGATATTCTTTGTTTTTAAATAGGGAACAAATGATAACAAAAATAAAGCACTTTTAAAATTGAACTCGTGGGGTCAATACAAACACCATTTCTCGATGTTACTTGAGACTTATCCACCACCACAATCAAACCATTTGCAAAAAAAACAACAACATATACTAAATATATTTCATATACCTACACCATGTGCATACTTTTGTTAAAAACAAATAATGGAAATTATAACTAATCCAAGATATGTGATCTACTTGTAATCAAAGACGGAAGTTGTATGTGGCTGTGACTGGAGAAATGGGGCTTATGGGTTTTGCGACCAGTGTAGATCCAGATCAGCTTGTCCATCCGCACAGTCTGATCAAGATCTGCACTGTTCGTCATTCCGTCAATGAAACACCTGTCATGCTTCTACCAAGCGATATAGATTGTTATCAAGCTACATGAGTGTGCTTATTGGTCTGGAGCTACACTGGTCACAAATCCCATAAGCCCCATTTCTCCAGTCACAGCCACATATATCCTTTGTGGACCAATGATTGGATATAAACCTTGTACCCTGTGGATGCGGTTCTGGATTGCTGGGGGCCGTTTCACTAAACTACGTACGACTAAAATGTTCGTAAGTGCAAATTTAGGATCGTCTGGAAATTTCAATTGATGAATTTACATTTATTGAACATAGGCTGCATCATAATTTTGCACTTGCGAACATTTTAGTCGTACAAAGTTTAGTGAAACGGCCCCCTGGAACGGTAAGCTGGGTGTCGGGTGTTTGAAGCACAGCTAAGGCTGCTTGTATTGTAATCAAAGAAGGAAGTTATATACCCTTTGTGGGCCCATGATTGTATATATATATAGAGTTTATTCAACTGCCATTTTGAAATACCAGATTTATTTCCCCGAGACATCTGGAAATCCGATAAAGAAACAAGTTTCTTTGTTGGATTTACAGATGTCAAGGGAAAATCGTGCGGTATTTCAAAATGGTAGTGGAATAAATTGTATATTACATGCTCTTCAAAAAATGTGAAATTTGCTTATAGACCAGCTTATAACGTTGTCAAAATTGACAATTTTGACGTTAGTTTATGGACCGTTTCTTTACGGGAAATGACCGGAGGGAAATAAATCCCACCAGAATCACGATAAATCACTGGGTTGCATGTAGAGTAATATAAACCTTGTACCCTGTAGATACGGAGTCTGGACTGCTGCAACTGTAAGCTGTGTGTGGGGTGTGTGAAGGAGAACTTCGAGATGGTGGTGCGAGAGCGTCCTGTACGCAACTGGGGCTGTCCGCTGTGTGACGCACCAGACTTGGAGGACGATGATGCAGCCACGCAGTACTTCGAGTTGCTGCAGCTCATTGTACGTCTAAATATTTACACCTTCCATCAATTGATAATTGACATGCCCATTCAACGTATTGCGTTTATATTCCCAATACATTACATGAGCATGTGATGTCGCACACAGTGTTGTTGATTCATTAAACTTTGTTTGACGTCTTTACTTTTCACGAAGTTGTCAATAACGGCACGATATTGACCAGCAACGGCGCTGTTCCATGAATTGAGACAAAATTTTAACGCCATAGCTGCCTATTCAAATTTGTGAAACAATCAGAACATGCAATGTAAAATATAAGTAATAAAATCATGGGCTGTTGCATTTAATGTAGTATGAAAAACAAATGGTCTGTTTAAACACTGCATTTTAAACAGACCAAATGTTTTTCATACTACAGTAAATGCAACAACCCATCTTTTTTGTTGAGCCCGCTTGTGGAAAGCGAGACAGTGATCACAATGATGTCCGGGTGTCCGTGTGTGTGTCCGTCCGTCTGTCCGTCCATCCGTCCATATATTCATGATGTATCCCATTCATGCGACCCCTGTGCCCAAGGTCAAGGTCAAATGATTTAGAAGTTTGTGTTAAATATTTGTCCAAATTTGCGTTAAACTTTTCACATACCTACCATCTCTGTAACCGTAAGTCAGATTTGCTTGAAACTTTGTATGCTTATTGGTCATCATCCATATATTAATTCTATGTCCCACGCATGCGGCCCCTGTGCCTCAAGGTCAAGGTCAAATGACTTGGAAGTTTAAGTTTCTGTCCAAATTTGCGTTAAACTTTTCACATACCTACTATCTCTGTAACCGTAAGTCAGATTTGCTTCACTAAAACTTTGTATGCTTATTGGTCATCATCCATATATTCATTCTGTGTCCCACTCATGTGGCCCCTGTGCTTTAAGGTCAAGGACAAATTACTTTGAAGTTTGCGTTAAAGTTTGTCAAAATTTGACAAAATTTGCGTTAAACTTTTCAAATACCTACTACATGTATCTCTGTAACCGTAAGTCAGATTTGCTTGAAACTTTGTATGCTTATTGGGCATCATCCATAAATTCATTCTGTGTCCCATTCATGGGCATGTACTCGGTTCTCGTGCTCGAAATCAGGAAGTTTGGTTGGCTGAGACTGAGTATGTCTCCAGCTCATTGTAAATTAGTATACCCCCGGCATACCAAGTATGTCGAGGGGTATATAGTTTTCGTCCTTACGTCCGTTCGTTAAAGTTTTATTTGTTGGTCCAGGCGGCAGTCGTGTGTATCTATGAGCCTCTACTCACTTGCTCTAGTTGTCTATCTGTCTGTCTGTCCGAGATTTGCGTACGTTTTCAGCTACCTACTATCTGTTAAACTTAAGTCAGATTGACTTGAAATTTCCGGGACTATTTACCATCCATATTTTCATTCTATAGCCAACCCATGCAGCATTTGCGCTTAAATTTTCGAGTGGTACATCCCTCAATTGTGTTACTGATTTGTGGCTGTGACTGGAGAAATGGGACCAGTGTAGATCCAGATCAGGCTGTGCATCCGCACAGCCTGATCAGGATCTGCACTGATCGACATTCCATCAATGAAGCCCCGTGCAGGCACCGGGGCGGGATCAACTGATCCTGAGAATAGTGCTGCAGTAGCCATTGCTTGTCGTAAAAGGAGACTAAACTGGCTTAACGATTGGGTTCATACTTTCCGGAACCCACTATACCGGATTTGGCCCTCATGTACATTTTTGGCTTTCTTGTATGTGAGAGTTGAGTCGGGCTATGCCCCATATATAAAAGTAAGATTAGCGCTAATCCTATTACTTTTAGGGATGGGATAAATGATGCTGGTGTGGCGAGGGCCTGGCACCAGATCAGGTTGTTCTAATTTCAGGACTGAATATATATTTTGATTGTAAATATTGAGTTCTGAAGTTGGGATTTACCCCCCTTGGACAGGTGGATACGGGACTCGACCCCGTTGACCCGTCTGCGTGTAGACTCCCTGAGGCTTGTACCTCTATGTCAGAAAAGCGGACGTTAAACCCTATTCACTCACTCACTCACTCCATCAATGAAACACCTGTCATGCTTCTTACCTGTCACGGCCACATTTCTTATTGTAATTTTAGTGCTCGATGTATGGTGCTCTCCCGTTTGTATATGTGGCTGTGACTGGAGAAATGGGGCTTATGGGATTTATGACCAGTGTAGATCCTGATCAAATAGCACTCTTGTAGCCTGATAAAGATCTTGATTCCGTCAACACAGTGCGTATGTGCCGTGAAACATTTTTGATATCCTGTCAATACGACCTTATCACTGCATATGAATATGTGCGGTTATCATACTAGTCAATATTACAATTTTGACGATGCGGCTGGGGTTATTTTTTTTGCATTTAAAAGTTAGGTGTTGACATAATAAAGAGAACAGTAGGTTAGTGCCGTGAATGGGAAAAATATCTGGTGCAGCACGGAAACGAGATGTGCTCGGCAGAGCCTCGCCCATCCCGTTTCATAAGCCTTGCCACATATTTTTTCCTATTCACTAACATACTATTCTCTATATATTGCTTGTTGACGGGTGGTTCACTGGATCTACACTGGTAGCAATACTCATGAGCCCCATATCATCGCTGTTCTTTGAAAACCTTGTAACTCATTTTCAGCGCCAAATTTATTATTCAATAAATATTTAGTCCATATCAAAATAATTGCCTGGGTGATTCATTTAGCTTTTATCCATTGAATACATTGACAATGAAAATTATTTCTTGTCTCTATTGTTTTTAGCTTGCTTGGTAAACAGTTCCAAATAATGGAACCTGAATAAGATATGGTTTGTTTAAAGATTTCCTTGTATGGTCTAGGTGTAATATAATTACTTGAAGTTGTGGATCTTAGAGTTGGTAAATTTTCATTTGTTGGCCGAACATGAAACATTTCATTAATGTATGATGGCATTTCTGATTTATTAACATTAAACATGAATTTTGCTTTTCTTAAAAATACCCGTTCATAGATGCTAAGTATTTTCAGTTCATCCATACTTTTAACTATATCAGTATAATTGTAGTCCAACATTATTTTACATGCTCGTTTTTGTAATTTATATAATCTGTTTAGATTGGTTTGCGATGTTCCCACTCCATATTATACTACAATAGTCAATATGTGGTTGTATGTAGGTTTTGTAAAATTGTACTCTGTGTTCAATTAATAGGAACTCTTTTATTGTATTAAGAAGCCATAAATTGGTAGCTATTTTCTTCGCAATTTTGTCAATATGCATAGACCAAGTTAGATTATTATCAATGTGAACTCCAAGTATATTTTATCATTCTGTGTCATTTTTAAAGTTTCGCCATTAAGTTTTAAACCTAAACAATCAATATTCAAACATACTTGTCTTTGATGAGTAGTTACTAGCATGACTTTTGTCTTGGCTGCATTAATGAGCATTCCATTTTTATTACACCATTTTGACAAATTGTCTAAAGCACTTTCCAACTTGTTTTTAGCTCACCTGAGCGAAGCTCATGTGAGCTATTGTTACCGCAATGTGTCCGTCGTCCGTCGTCGTCCGTGAACATTTTCAAACGTCTTCTCCTCGGTAACCATAGGGTCTATAGTCACCAAACTTCATGGTCATGGTCCTTAGGTAGGGGGATTACAAAATTGTTAAAATGACGTCATTACGTAATCCAAGATGGCCGCCGTCTAAAAATAGCACAAATTCTTAAAAAATCTTCTTCTCAAGAACCGCCAACCGGATTTCGACAAAACTTGGTAGGAATGAGATTTCAAAATTCTTCTTCACATGAACCGCTTGGCCCATGGTAGCCAAACTTAAAAGTTATGGTCCATGGGTGAAGCCTTTTCAGATTTGTTAAAATGGAGGTCATCGCTAATCCAAGATGGCCGCCATCTAAAAATCGCATAAATTCTTAAAAAATCTTCTTCTCATGAACCGCTAGCCGGATTTCGACGAAACTTGGTAGGAATGATTGATGTACATTGCTCTTTCAAAGTTGTTAAAATGGTGACCCCGGGGTAAAAAATGGGCGTGGCCCGTGGGGTCAAATTGGGGTCAAATTTTATTTTTGACCGAATATGGTCATGTTATATATTAAATCGAAGGTATCAATGAGGCGATCACTCTGGTACATTTTTTGTCGAAATCGGATGGTTATGTCAACCAAGATGGCCGCCAAAATGTCAAAAGGTCGTTCTTTTATTAGAGATTTCAAAATTCTTCTTCACATGAACCGCTTGGCCCATGGTAGCCAAACTTAAAAGTTATGGTCCATGGGTGAACCCTTTTCAGATTTGTTAAAATGGAGGTCATCGCTAATCCAAGATGGCCACCGTCTAAAAATAGCATAAATTCTTAAAAAAAATCTTCTCATGAACCTCTGGCTGGATTTCGACTAAACTTGGTAGGAATGATCGATTTACAATGCTCTTTCAAAGTTGTGAAAATGGTGACCCCGGGGTCAAAAATGGGCATGGCCCGTGGGTCAAATTGGGGTCAAATTTTATTTTTGACCAAATATGCTCATGCCATATATCAAATTGAAGGTATCGATGAAGCGATTGCTCTGGAGCAATATTTGTCGGAATCGGATGATTATGTCATCCATGATGGCCACCAAAAGGTCCATTTATTCAAGATTTTGAACGTCTTTTTCTCAGGAACCACATGGCCATTGCTGGGCCAAACTATTCATTTAAAAGGAAGTTAAGATCCTTAGGGAGAAGCATTTTCAGATTATTTTGGAAAAATGAGTCATCGCTTAATCCAAGATGACCGCCATCTAAAAATAGCACAATTTTTTTAAAACGCATGATCTCAATGTCACATTCTCCTCTGGTGTTCATGGAGTCAGGTGAGCGAATTAGGGCCATCATGGCCCTCTTGTTTATGGATTGTACAGATGTATTCATTTCATACAGTGTTGTATCATCAGCATATAGGTCAGTGTTAACAAAATCTGTATAAAGAGGTAAATCATTTATAAACATTAGAAACATAAGTGGTCCTAATAACATTAGAAACATAAGTGGTCCTAATATAGACCCCTGGGGGACCCCAGAGGTAATGGGTGCAGCTCCAGATAGAGTGTTATTAGTGCATACCTTTTGGCTTCTATTTAGTAAATATGATGAGAACCAGTTTATTGTTGTATCTGAAAATTTATAGTGACATAGCTTTCTCAATAGTAATGCATGGTCAACTAGATCAAATGCTTTTTTAAAGTCTACCATGACGGCGCCAATAATTTGCCCATTATTTATGGCGCCCAACCATTTATCTATCATATAAGCTAATGCGGTTTCACACGAGTGATTCGGTCTAAATCCTGATTGTGTTGTGTGCAGCAAATTGTATGAAACAAGAAATTCCATTACACGGTCCATGGACATGCTTTTCTAAAAGATTTGACAGAACCGGGAGAATTGATATTGGCCTATAATTGTTTGGATCATCTTTATCACCTGTTTTTAATAATGGTGTAACTTTTCCCTCCTTCCATTTATCTGGGAAAATACCCGTTTTTATACTCTGGTTGCATATGTATGTTATACTGTCTGAAATGTAAGGTGCAGAATTCTAAGTAACCTAGGCCGTATTTCATCCAACCCAGTTGCTTTAGAAATATCAATTGTTTTTAAGTATTTTTCCACTTGGCATTTGGTTATCTCTGGAATTTTAAAACAGATATCTTTCAGAACTTTTTTGTCACAATATGTTCTGAGCTTTTTAAAAGTTGAGTGTTGAATGGGTTCCTTTATTTGGATGCAACAGTTACAAAAAAAGCTGTTAAATTCATTTGCGATTTCTTCAGGTTTTCAATTTTTTGCCCGTTAACTTTAAGAGAAAAAACTGTGGCAGATGCATTTTTCTTACTAGCACCTACTTCCCTAAATAATTTCCACACATTAGAAGGCTTTTTGTTTTCATTTATAATCGCAGTATATTGTTCTGTTTTTTAGACTTTTTAATCAACGCATTTACCTTATTGCGATATGTTTTGTATTGTACATCATCATTGAGTGATTTAAATCTGTCTCTCATTTTCATTGCATCAATTATGTCTGGTGTAAGCCATTTTGGTTGTTGTTTGCGTTTACATCTATGTTGTTTAATTGGTAGGTGGCTGTTTACTACATCTAAGAATAAGCTTGACCATGTATCCATTATATCATTTGCGTCATCAAACAATTCTATTATATTCCAAGGGACTGTTTCAAGTTCAGCAATATACCAACCAGTTTCATTAAATTTCTTAAAAGATCTGTATGCTATATATAATGTGAATTTTTAGGAATAACTGAGTTACATTTTCTCATTACAAATATTGGAAAGTGGTCACTTAACCCTAATTTAGGCACATTAATCGCATTCACATTTGATTTTACATTACAGTAGATATGATCAATAAGCGTTTCTGAGTGGGCTGTTATTCTGGTTGGAATATTTATTATCTGTGTAAGACCAAATGGCTCCATAAAATCAAGCCAACTTTTACTTATTGCCTATTAAGTAGATCTCGATTAAAATCACCTAAAAGATAGAATTCCTTTTGTTCGCGAAGAATTTTCTCTATTTCATTTTCAAAAATATCATTCCATTTCCCTGATTCATTCGGATGTCATACATATTTCCTACAAGAAAACTCTTGCTATTTTTGGAAAGATTTCTATCCATATACATTCAAGCCTGTCATGCTCTAAATCATTCCTCCGTTTACAATTCATGCCATCCTTAACATAAACAAGAATACCCCCACCTTCTTCCCTTCTATCAGTTGTTAAAATCCTGTCCTTTCTATAAAATGACTGAAAGTTGTTTATTTGGAAGTATTTATCTGGGTGATCACTCTTCAGTTTTGACTCACTAATACCTAAAATATGGATGTCATTATTGTTTGAATTTTAGCATTGCTCTGATTTGATCAATTTTATTGGCAATTCCTTGAATGTTAAGATGCCCTATTTTCATACCATGTCACTTAAATGAAGGTTCAACATGTTTTGGGCACTCATGGAAGAATCATTACAATGTACATATGCATGCGAAGTATCATCAGGTACATTATTTGAGTGTAAAGGTACATTTTGGGATGACGAGACATCTTGCAGAGTTGGTAATTCATACAAATCACTGGTTATATATCTCTGATTCTCCGTCAATGTTTCATTTTGATAGGCTTGATTGATTGTACATGAATTTATGATTTCTCCAGAAATATTTATGTGGTCACAGCTACATGAAATTTGATTGCACTGTTCACAAATATTACCTAAAATGGAGAACACAGTTTCATCAGAAAAATAACTTTGTGTGCTTAATTTGCTGCTGCAACTGATCTTGGCATATTTGCCGATGTCCTATACATTCCAGCATAGGTAATATTTATGTCCCATGAACTTGCAGTTGAAGCATTGTATTTGATTTTTATGGCGGCAGTCAATAGTCTCATGATTGGTCATACCACATTTCATACACCTATCCCCAGTGTGTTCTTGTCTTGGTCGAGGACGGCCGTAGTGTTGATGATTTTCCTGTGGTCTGTTCACCTGTCCTCTGGTATTTCTCCCATAGCGTCTGGCCTGGAGAACTGTGTGGTGTTTCTTGTGAGCGAGATTTCCTTAGGCTGGTGTGCAGGTTTCATTTGATTTTTGTTTGTTTCATAAACACATCTCTCGAAATCCGCTACTATTTGGATATGATTGTTGATAGTCCCAAGTAGTCGTTTTATTCCCGAGCTCGACAGATGAATGTTGTCTCGTGGACGATAGAAATAGTTTCTTAATTGTCTTGCATTGTCATAAAATGCGGAGTGAGCGTCAATTAGCTTTGTATCATGTGTATCACATTGTCGTCGAATTATATCGTTGAAGTCCTGTACACAGATATCACCACGTGGACACGAGTTGCATATAAATATGTTACATGCAAGATTCTCTTTTTTCACGAACATAAGCAATTGTTCATATCGTTCCTCAAATAGTTCATTGTCTGTGTCTTGTGAGGCATCATTTCCTCCAACGATATGATTACATTTTCAAATTGTTTAAGGTCAAATATTTTGATTTTCATGTGTATGTCAAGAACTGTTGCACCAGGTAATGTTTGGCATTCTACATTATCATTTAGCCCCTTACGATTTATTCCAGAGAGGATTGAATCACCAATAATTAATGTTTTTGTGGGTTTCTGGCTCTGATTTTGTTTTGCATTGGTGTTAATAGGTTTTGTTTTTTGTGTGGCTTTTCTCACTGGCTTCGGCTCCTTTGACTTAGGCTTCCGGGCACTCTCATTTTTCGTAGCAGGTCTAGGTGTCTCAGTGGATTGTACATTTGTAGAAGTATTCCTACTTTCAATTGCTTTTTCCGGTGTGGGGACTACTATCACTGACAGATCATCGGGCGGCAATGTGCTGGCATTGGTTGGGGCATTTTCAGCTGGGGCATTTTTCAGTTGTGGCCTGTTTCTCACTCAGTTTGATAACTTCTGTGGTGAGATTTGTCAGTTGCGTCTGCAGGATCCAATTTGTGTAGATATTTGAGTTATCATTTCAGTCACAAGGGAGATTTGGTGACTCACAGGAAGTTCCTGCAACCCATCAGGTGGTCCTGGCGGCACAGGAGATACCACGGTGGAGAACAGTCTCTGCATCGTGTGCGTCCCAGCTGGTGTGCTGGTCTGTGGCGACAGTGGCTCCATTTCCTCACTTGTCTGGTCAGCCATCAATGTTCTGTACAAATTAATTGAGATCCTGCTGAAATGGTTATTCCTCCATAAAGTTGCCCTGGACCCGAGACTTTCAGCTGTCTGCTGGTCTTGTCAATTTCCAAGTAGACGTTCTTCTTTTGAACATGTGTGGTCAACTTAATTTTGTCTTTACTGGTGTCACCTTGTCCCACAAATGCAAACATTAACTGTTTTATAAAGCTCTCAAAGACCGCTGATACAAAAAACATGACCGTTGTTTGTTTGTCTGTGTACTCCATATTAAAGAATACACCTTGCAGCTTGTCACAAATGGTTTGCTCAACGTTGACAGAGGAGACTGTAGAGAATCCGGAGAACGATTCATTATCCGACAGCTCTTGTGCATCTTGCTGCAATATCAATGTAGACTGCTTGGAGGAGCATGTGCTTTCAGATAGTTCCTGTTGTAAGATGAGTGTAGATTGTCTGGAAGAAGACCTATCTGATTCCATTGTAATTTGTGATTAGGTTCCTTTTCTCCAGAACTGGTGTGCTATGATGGAAATTTTGATATATATTCACCAAAAATGGCAAGTTGGGAGTGCTTTAGAATCGTCTTACTCCAACTTGCCATTTATGAGGTTTGAGAAGATAAAAAATGTAAACCAATAAATTTATTGGATTTGGTCACATGACCATTAAAATGCCAAACGATATATATCTCTGTAACCGTCAGTCAGATTTGCTTTAAACTGTGTATGCTTATTGGGCATCAAACTAAAATAAATACACTCTGCGACCATCAAATGCCTCGGCGGGCTCGACATGCGGGCCGCGGCCATCCTCGTATATAATACCGGACATTTTAGCCAATCGTTTGGCACTTTAATGGTCATGTGACCAAATCCAATAAATTTATTGGTTTACATTTTTTATCTTCTCAAACCTCATATAACTTCTTTGATGCGCGGTATCGCAAAATTGCAAACAAATAACCAAAAACATTCAGAAACGGATACTAGGGTGAGTGTATTTTAATTTCTTAGATAGTATTAACATCTTATACATAAAAATGACAATTCGAAAAATGGTGAGAAAATCTGCAATAACTCGTATCTCTAATAACCAGAAATAAAATAAACATACTAGAAATGAAAACTCATAAGCATGATAAGTGTTTGGTTAGTCTTGACCATTTAACTATAAGAGCTAACATTGATATGGTTAAAAACGATATGAGCCGCGTCGCAAGAAAACCTGTCTTCGGGAGTCTGACGACGTCACAAGATATAACGTCGTGAACTTTCCAATTATCGACGTTTGTCATACCGCCATGTTAGGTTTGTTCCGTGGTGTTAAAGTTATCTAACGAACAGAACAATAACGCACCTCGGTGTTTTTATTGTTGTAATGCATTTTTACCAATGTGAGCGTTATTCGTTTAAATCATATGTTCAGTGTAAGATACATTCCCAAATATATCTGTAATCGGGCATTAACTGTTATCGACCACCATTTACAGGTGAAACTATGTGTAAGCTACATTTTTTATTTACATACAGATGGTCGGCAGCATATTTGTAGACTGATGTAGCCTGGGCCTTGTTTCCCGCACAACTATATGTTTCAGGTCTGGTTAACTCGACGCAAATTTTCAGTCTATTGCTCAATTATTTCTTTCTAATATAATGTATAAAATTAAAATTTAGCGCAACCTTTACCGATTTGAAGAAAATAATGTCGCCTGCAAAAAAAACAAAGCCATGGATGTTACGACTAGTATAGACACAGATCAGTCTCATCTGTGTATATGCGCCGTCTGATCAGAACATACGATGTCCACCATTCAGTCACTGGGAAATCCTTTCTCGATCGCCGACAGGATATGGGTCGCCGATCGTACATTTATTGCAGATATTGTAAGGTCCGGATTTTTCAGCAGGTGGTCCAAGTACAGCTGTAAGCGGGACGATGTCGAGAACATTAGACGTTTCTGTTATCTGAATATGAAAAGCATTAATCAGAATGCACGCTAACATGTATGGCATGTTAATATAAGAAATAGATACGGTTGGATGATATTTCAAGGCAACATATGTTGGGAACATTAGTATCATGGACCGATCGTGACAATCTGTCATGTTGTGACAAATGCAATATAAATACAAAAAATCAAGAACTAGATACAATAACTGTGGGATTATATTTCAAGGCAACATGTTGGGGACATTAGAGTAATGAACTTCTAGTATTGTTCGGCGATTATCAAGGATCTCTTGACTTGGGGTCTTGTTATTATTTTATATCTTCCCCCCTCTCATTGCTTCGTACTTTGGGACCCTAGCATTTTGAGTTGAGTCTCCAAAAGACAAACTGCTACCATAACACTCCAAATAAAAAGCGTTCACTTCATCATACAAATACCATTGTCCTAGTAACAAAATGTCATATTGACCAAAAATTTCCTGAATACAGGTTTTTGCGCAACGCGGCTCATATATAATGTACCGTAGTAGTTATCGAAATATTTGCCAATATTAATTTTCAGTCGGAAGATATTTAGTTTTATTTGGTTCCTGAAAGGTACAGATTTGACTTACGAGGTTTTAGAAGAACAGCGACAATATGACCTTGCTGTTGAACCCCAATCAATCAATTGTTTAAGGAGCATTCTAGTATATGTGTTTCCCAGACAAATTAAGTCTGAATATTTATGGTAATTACGGTACCTGTGTTACTGTGATTCGTTCTATGTTGTCAGCTCCAGAACCTGGTAGATGAGGAGATTATTAACCTGTTTCATACGAAACTGCGCGACTGGCATCTACAGAAGGACCCAAACTTCCGCTGGTGTGCCCACGTAAGTTGTCACCTCCGGCTGTCTTCTCGATAACATTTTCATATCGGCCTGTCGGAGAAATATAGAAAATTGCTGGCCCAAATTACTTTTTTATCACTCCCGCTTGAGGTCAGTGTGGTATAGTCGCTGCTATTGGTGTGAGTCCAGCATCTGCATCCGGCATCTGTGTGTTTTTATGTAACAAATATCTCCACAACCCTATGTCCAATAGACTTGAAACTGCACATACCTCTTTATCAGCATCCAGTTTCATTCTGTAGCCACCCATGTGACCTCCATGCCCAAGGTCAAGGTCAAATTTTACTTTGAAATTTGTGTTAAAGTATTCTTGTAAAATCTATGTTAATGTTTTTAAGTACCCAATATCTAATCACATACATACACACTGGGACCATCAAATACCTCAACGGGGGTGATATGCTGGCCACAGCCATCCAGTGATCAGTCAGCGTGTACAGGGTGGTTCAAAATATATGTCCCCAATTTAAATAGACATAATTATTGTTCTAAGCAAGATAATCAATCAAACTAAAGTTTATTACAAAGTAATATATTGTAGCATTTTACTCATAATATATTCTAGCCAATGACGTCACCATTTTTGATGCGCCTACTTTAGCAGAGGCGTGACTATAGTCGGCGCTTTTTCCGTCGTCCGCGTCGTCGTCCGCGTCATCCGGTTTTTGTCTGCTTTAGCAGAGGCGCAACTATAGTCGGCGCTTTTTCCGTCGTCGTCGTCCGCGTCATCGTCCGCGTCGTCGTCCGTCGTCGTCCGTCGTCGTCCGCGTCGTCCGCGTCGTCCCCATCGTCCCCGTCGTCCGCGTCGTCCGCGTCGTCCGCGTCGTCCGCGTCGTCCGCGTCATTACGCACACCCCCACATCCAAATTCTCAAGGTCATTTATGTACTTTTAATGTTCACCGGTTTTGTAACAGAAATGCGTTAAAGTTATTGTTTTATCACAATATCTCTTTAACCCCTTGCCAGACTTTCATAATATTTCACATCAATGTTTGTCTAGGGATGATGCTTCATTACGCACACCCCCACATCCAAATTCTCAAGGTCATTTATTTACTTTTAATGTTCACCAGTTGTGTAACAGAAATGCGTTAAAGGTACATGCCCACGCAGCAGGTTACACTGTACTACATGTACTACTTTTCATTTTCTGTCATGCCTTATATGAGCCATTTGTCTACCCACTAACGAGTTATTTTTAATTACGGCGCGTGTTA
The DNA here is from genome assembly GCA_029237695.1 of Conchocele bisecta. Classification (NCBI taxonomy): domain Eukaryota; kingdom Metazoa; phylum Mollusca; class Bivalvia; order Lucinida; family Thyasiridae; genus Conchocele; species Conchocele bisecta. Next base: position 60,917,179 of record CM055265.1, on the reverse strand, counting down.
ATTGGTGTTAAATCGCATTTTATATGCCGCGACCAGAAAGGGTATTTTCCGACCCCATGCTATTTTTACTAACACGCGTCACGTGACACAGTCAATCATATCACATCTTTGACATGCGCAGTCAAGTATCGGAAGTTGAGAAGAAAAATCTCTGTTTGAGTCCAAATCTAAATCTCCACGTAACTCTTTCCATTTGGTGATCTGGTCGCCAATATTAACCACTCTCTCTCTCTATTCTGCCTGTCCCACAGACATTTCGCCTTTTTTTTGGCCGACGCCGTTTCATACAATTTCCGCCCTGGACGTTTCGACATGTTGATATTCTTGTTTACATATTGGGAAGCCTACTGGCGCGCATAGTATACTGCGCATTCGCACCGCAAGCCGTGATGTGAAAGTCGTCGTGCCCGCACATTATCAAAATAGACTGTTACCGCCGCGCGTCACTAACAGTAAATTGATAATTAATGAATGATTATATTTGTATAGCGGGCACTCGTAATTTTTAGAACTGGTGGAATAGTGACATAATTATACACTTATTTAATTCCTATAAAGAACATTTTGTGCCTACTTTGTGGGCATGTACCTTCTTTAAAGGTACATGCCCACAAAGTAGGCACAAAATGTTCTTTATAGGAATTAAATAAGAATGTTAGCGACGCGCGGCGGTAACAGTCTATTTTGATAATGTGCGGGGACGACGATTTTCACATCACGGCTTGCGGTGCGCATGCGCAGTATACTACTCGCGCCAGTAGGCTTCCCAATATGTAAACAAGAATATCAACATGTCGAAACGTCCAGGACGGAAATTGTATGAAACGGCGTAGGCCAAAAAAAGGCGAAATGTCTGAGGGACAGGCAGTACAGAGCTAGAGTGGTTAATATTGGCGTCCAGATCACCAAATGGAAAGAGTTACGTGGAGATTTAGATTTGGACTCGAACAGAGATTTTTCTTCTCAACTTCCGATACTTCACTGCGCATGTGATATGATTGACCGTGTCACGTGAGGCGTATTGGTAAAAATAGCACGAGGTCGGAAAATACACTTTCTGATCGTGGCATATAAAATGCGATTTAACACCAATTAACACGCGCCGTAATAGAAAATAACTCGTTAGTGGGTAGACAAATGGCTCATATAAGGCATGACAGAAAATGAAAAGTAGTAGTACAGTGTAACCTGCTGCGTGGGCATGTACCTTTAAAGTTATTGTTTTTTCACAATATCTCTTTAACCCCTTGCCAGACTTTCATAATATTTCACATCAATGTTTGTCTAGGGATGGTGCTTCATTACGCACACCCCCACATCCAAATTCTCAAGGTCAAGGTCATTTATTTACTTGTAATGTTCATGGTCAAATGCCTCGGCAGGCGCGATACCGCTTCCTTGGCGGAATTCTTGTTATGGTATGACGTCACAATATTTAATGTATGATGTTACTGTTATTTCAAAGAATTCATGAAAATTGGTCAATGCAAAGTGAGTTTCATGAAACATAAGTGGATCGTGTTGGAAGTGACTTTGCCTGGTTATTGTGCGTGGGTTGTTGTTTCAGTGTGAGGCAGGTTTCCTGTGGGAGCAGCCAGATATCCTCAGAATAACGTGCCAGGCCTGTCGCCAGAAAACTTGCTTCTTTTGCAAGTTTAAGGCGAGTGTCAACTCGATTATATGTGGCTGTGACTGGATAAATGGGGCTTATGTGATCTGTGGCCAGTGTAGCTACTGATGAAATAGCACACACTCATAGCCTGATACTGATCTATATTGCTTGCTAGAAGCATGAAAGGTGTTTCATTGATGGAATGGCGAACAGTGCAGATCCTGATCAGACTGCACGGACACGCAGACTGGTCTGTATCTACACTGGTCGCAAAACCTATAAGCCCCATTTATCCAGTCACAGCCACATATTACGTTTATAGCACATTTTCCAATTGAGCCATCTGGGAACCTCCACGGTGTCCAGTTTAGAGAGGATCCACCCATTTTTGTTGCACCTGCTTGTGGACAGCGCAATATAGCGGCACATTCGCGTACGTCCGTCAGTCCGTACGTGCGTCCGGTTAAAGTTTTTTGGTATACTATCAAAGCCTCGGCGGCGCGACATGCGGGCCGCGGCCATCTAGTTTAACAAATATGGCCAAATGTCCCCGCTATTGGATTGGCGAAAGCCGGGTGGCATGCGGCGGGCGGCATCCACAATTTTAAATGTTTACGTTTAAGTCTGTTTATAGTCCATTATAGCAGCTACAACTACCAAACTTGGAACTACATCATTTGTTAGTGATGCACACCAGAAACTACAGTACACAAGATGACCTTCATTTGACCTTCACCTGCTTTTTCCCTCTTCAACGACATTTTCAGTGTTAAATGTTTGTGTTTGTCACCCACTGTAACAGCTACAATTAACCACCAAACACCAGAAACTTTAGTACAAGTTCAGTATGAGCTTCATTCACATACTTTTTCTGCAGCAATTACCATTTTCAATGTTAAGTTTTTGTGTTTAAGTTTTTATGAATACCCCGCCTTCGTGGTTTTGCCTTGTAGTAATTGTTTGTAGTAATTTCCAATAACATCTGAAGGGATGCACATTTAATATATCCACATCCATATTTAACAGTGTAACTGCGCATGCGCGTATTGTCGCGTCGCATTCGAACAAATTATAATGCATCAGTCAATGTAAATCCCCCGCCCTCCCCGCCCCCCCCCCCCCCTCCGGGGAGGGCGGGGCTTTACCGGGGCATACCCCGGGGCTTTTACCTTTCATGATGCCCCGCACTGCGGGGACTTTACCGGGGCTTTAACTGTTGCTAAGAAATTGAGCGGGGACATACCCCGGGGCTTTACCGGGGTTTTATCAGACTGTTATCAAGATATGTACATGTATGTTTACCTGAATACTGTTGTGTGGGAGGGGTGACATGGGTTTAAAATAAAACTGTTTAATACGATCTACTTTACACTGTGGACTGTTTAATACTAGGCAAATTTTGTTTAATATAAACAAAATTGTTTTCAAATAATTCCTCTGTTTATATTGCACTACTGCCGTTATCCGTTATCCGTTATCCCAGCCCCCCCCCCCCCAACACAAACGTGGCAAATTCTGAGACATTCACACACACTGAAGGAAAACCCGAGACCCCCCCCTCCCCCCCCCCTGAAAGTGATTCATTACCCGACCAACCCTGGAAAATCACGAGACCCCCCCCCCCCCCCACCTGGAAAGTGATTCTTTATTTACCCAACAAACCCTGGAAAATCCCGAGACCCCCCCCCCTGGAAAATCCCGAGACCCCCCCCCCCCCCACCTGGAAAGTGATTCTTTACCCAACAAACCCTGGAAAATCCCGAGACCCCCCCCCCCCTGGAAAATCCCGAGACCCCCCCCCCCCCCCCCCCCCCCACCCCCCCCCCACCCCCCCCCCCCCCCACTGGAAAAATCCTATTTCTCACACACACACCCTCCCCATGTAAGTAAAAGTATAAAGTGCTGCATTTTATACTATTAATAGGGGGGGGGTGGTGTACTTTTTATGAACCCTGTCTCGAAGAGCCGGTGTCATATAGTGTTTGCACCGTCCGTGTGTCCGTGCGTTAATACGGTTAAGAAGTTTGTATCATGCAAGGGTCCACTTTTGCGCTATTTAATACTATTCACACATATCCGACCTTCCTTCTACCGAGTCCGTGGGTGGTGCCAAAGGTTAGCGGCTATTTATTTGGTTACTACTATTAACAGGAACGTACCTATTTCAAAGCAACAAACACATATACCCTGTACTTAGTCGACCCTACTTGTCCTAACTGTCATTTGGAGGCGGAGCTAGGATGCGTACACATGCTACTAAGATGCCCAGCACTACACGAAGTTCGGAAACAGACCTACCCGGCGTTTCGTCAAGAAATCCAAAAAGTGCTAGGAGACTCGAACTTTTACAAACTAAACATATCGGTCTCATTACCCAGCTGATCATCGACTGTAACGGTTTCAAAAACAACTATACACTAAGTCACCACCCTAGAAATAGAACGAGTAGCAGGCCAAATGTGCTACCAATTACATCTACAATTAATAAAGCTGCTTGGGTTGTAATAATGGCTTCCAATACTAATAAAAGTTCCCAGATATCTACTATTTATAAGTGACATTTTGCTCTACAACACATCATTTTCGTGCAAGAATATTTCACATTTAAAATCACCAGATGGCCCCGCAGTGCGGGGCATTTTACTGGGGCTTTTACCGACCATGTTGCCCCGCAGTGCGGGGCCTTCACCGGGGCTTTAACAGCAACGAAAATATAAGCCCCGCTATTCCCCCGGAGGGGGGGGGCGGGGACTTACATTGACTGATGCATAACAACTGTGACTGGCAGTCTGACAGCTTCGTCCCTAGCTCCTCTAAAACAGCGATGAATAGCTTATAGGCAAATAAACTTGGTCATTGCCTAAAAGCACTTATTTTTCTAGTCACTATTTTCATTAAATTTTTGACCATATATCATAAAAAGAGTGACTATAAAAATACAGTCGAACTTCTCCAAAGATGGCAATGTTCCACTGTACATCAGACATGTGAGCACTTCATGACACATTCTAGTGTTTTGCAATCATGAAAAGTCATAACAATCAGAGATACATAACAGCGAAACACATCTAAGGTAAACATCTATATTTCCCGAGTGTCCGGTGTAGAGGGGTTCCAATGTACTAGTAATATAATTTTGTAGTTAAATTGTGTTTAAAGTTTTTATTTTATTGTATTCTATTGTAATTTTCATGCATATAAGTACGCTATACAATAAATAAATAAGCTATACAATACGAATAACCTAAATTGTTACATGACTGCCGTTGTTTGACACCGCTCACAGCCGTGTTCAAACTTACAGCGCGTGCTGTTTGACCATGGCTGTAGACAATGCTCATTCCGGGGCCAAGCTAACACCTCTTTAATGCATGTGTCTCATGACGTTACTAGAACGCGCCATTAATTCACAAGACCAGACCAGTTCACAACGGTCGCAGTTTCACTCCATTTTATCCGTGTGTAAACAGGTAGCCACAGAATTATTCATGTGGTCAAATACTTCCCTTATTCATCGCTTGCTACGCCAAGTAATCACGCTATAAGCTACCACTAAGAAACAGTACATATTGCTGAAAATGTAATCGATTCGAGATTGTCCGCCATTTTGAAATTGATGCGGAGGATGGGGCATCTGCACTGTCGCTGCAGAATATGTATGCATAAATCAGCTGTCAGAATTATCAAAGTACCGAAAGTACTGCATATATGCTCAAATTACATGATATTTCATATGGAAATGTAACCAGTACGTTCGACCATAATCAGCCGTGTGTAAACGTTTGCTGTGTCTCTCGGGAACTGTTTGAACATGTGGCCTACTGCCTTGGGGTTCAAACAGTTCCCTTGTGCCACATCAAACGTTTATCGACGGCTGGATATTGTCAAACCTTATATGAGACACGCCATGTGATTTTATACCGTCGGACATCTTTACTTTCATGAAATTCATTTACAAAATTTAAAATGGTGTCAAAAGTTGAAGTAGTTGCGGAATTATATTCCGCATGTACTCTGAAAATTTTGTCAACTTTTGACTTTATTTATGAAAAATATTGTAAATTTTGTAAACATATTTAATGAAATTATGTAGATGTCTGAAGGTACAAACTCACATGGTGTTTCTCATATTAAACCCCGACAGTGGGAGGACCAGCACGAGGGCCGGTCATGTGAGCAGTTCAAGAAGTGGAAGTTGGAGAATGACGCGGATACGCAGGCCGCCGGGCTGGCGTGCCACCTACAGGAGAACGACATCGGTAAGGGGGATAACTCACTGGGCCCAGAAAAACACTACACCAGCAGTGTGTGCTGCGACTTATAATTTCAACTTTATGGATTGGATGTTTCTCTGTAGTACTCATGATGCACAGTGTATAAACAAATGTCTATTTGTAGTTTGTAGAAAATGGCTAACATATCTAAATAAAATGATTTTTGCTTGAATTCCAGCTGTGACATCAATTTTACAAGTACATAAATTTGGCTTGAGGAACAAGTACACAAGACCTCTCCAAGACATAAGTAATATTTAAGCTGCAATGTATTGTATGTTGTACACTATTACGTTTATGTTCAACATGTTGTAAAATGTTTTTCAGATCAGCTGCATAAAATTGGTATTTGCATTGGGCTTGTACTAACACAGTGTATTAAGAATCATATTACACTAATGTGATAGATATACAAATGAGACTGCTACAGAAACCATGTTAAATGATCAGTACAGCTTCAATGCATGATGCTATGCTTTTGCAATAAGTTGACTGATTTCGTAAGAAACGAGACGCAGCCAACGAGTTTAATAAATATCATATTAAATTATCACTTCTGTAAGATTCCCTATATACAGTCCAACCTGCAGGCCGTCAAGTATCCTATTTTTTCCTATTTTCTGAGCAATTCCTATTTTTTTACCAAATGTTCCTATTTTTCCTATTTTCTGGCCTTTTTGAAAAGCTGTACACATTTTTGCCCAATTTAACTATGAGCATGACAGTGAAATTGACAATATAGATAAATACTACACGACTATTATTGTATAACACTAGTATTCAACTGCGTTAGATGGCTATGGCAATTTCCTGTGCCATTTTCCAACAGTTCATCATTCAAATTGTGCCAAAATTTGCATTTTCCATTGATTGTAAAGTAGTTTGTACTTGTACTTTGTAAATTGGAAGGTAATAAATATTTTGCTGACCCGTGTACAAAATATTGAAAGGCATTAGCGTTCCTTGCCACCAGAGCTGGTTTTTATTCCCCCCAGTATATAAAGTATGTCGAGGGGTATATATCTTTCGAATTTCCGTCTGTTCATTTGGAACATTTGCATGAAAGATTTTACATACTTTATGTCTCTGCAACCCCGTTATGGTTGACATGAATATTGATATGCATGTTTATCATCCGCCCTATATTAATTGTGCACAATACCCATAGTCCCCATATTTTCAAGATCAAATTATTTAGAGACTTGCTTTAAAGATTTATGTAAAATTCCATTTAATGTTTTTAAGTACTTTATAACTCACCCTTCACTAGATTAGCTTAAACATTCATATGCATTGATACAGTTTTCGAAATAACGCACCAATTCATGTCTTTGTAATTCAATGCTGACTTACGATTTCTCTCCACACTACATGTGTACTCCCGACTTTATATGACCTTGGCTATTGAATTGACATTAAACCCCATTTCATCATCCTCTTGTCTTCATTATGTGGTTAAATCTTCATAGCAAATAAATGCATAATCATTAACTTTAATATACTAAATACTGTTCATACCGGAATGTAATGTGAATTTGCTACAAGATTAAATATATACTTATGGGTGCTGGGTGCTGGATGTGGTGATGTGCCGTACATCAGGATGAATAGTTCCACAGTTGCATTGTATCTTGCCCCGTGTGGGACATCAGAAGTAGAATAGTGCACAGTATCCTATTTCTCATTCTCAAATTATTTGGATATCTTGGCCATTTGATGTGGTATGCTAAGGGCGTCTGTCACACAATCAGGAGTGATTGATCTGAAAATTAATGTATTTAAAATTTATTATGCACCCACTAATTTATTGGGGGGCATTATGTTTTACACTGTCTATCCATCCGTGCATGCATCAGTTCGTCCGTAAGGCAATGCATAAGTTTTCAATATTTCCTTAACTCCTTCACCAATTTCAATAATATTTGCCCACAATGTATGTTTAGGGATGGTGCTTTGTTTCTCATATGACCTACACACGAATAGCCAAGGTCAAGGTCACTGGGGACTTATGTTACGGCAAATGTGTTTAAGTTTTTAAGTTTTTCTCAATAACACATTTTCTAGTTAGTAATATAAATAAATGCTCAACCAATTCATCAATGATGATTATAATGTGATTGCTGCTAAGGCATCACGGGACGGTTGAAAATAGCCAAAATTGACTGCTTTTCTGAGGGCGGCGGGTGACTTATAAAAATCACCGCCTCTCACAATCAGTTAAGGAGGCTCTTGCGACAAGTATTGACAAATACTCGCAAATGAAGTACAAATAGCACGCCACGATAAAAATTCAGTAACCGCATTTAATTTTTTACAAAGTTACCCCACCCACCTATTTTTGGCCAAAAGTTTCAACACGACTGAATTTATCGGAATTGTTTTCATGAAAATATGAGGCACAGATACTTTGTTATGTCTTGTTCTATCACTTGTAACATCACACCATTTCCTGAAAATGATTTCAAAGCGGGGTCATAACCAGCTCAAATTTTCGCTACAAATGCCCGAAAAATACCTTAAAGTCTGACGCGAAACCGTACCGGCGAGACAGCATAGCAGGCGACATTTTCCAAGATGTCAAAATCAACTGGAGCTAACATTCAGTTTCGTAGAATTATGAAATACTCTAAAAAATACACCTTGTCAAGGTTCCCAAAGTCAAGAAATATTCATAAACCTATTTTTCTAGACACACTGGTGTAACTTACAGGGTCGGTAGTGAAGTATTTAGAAAATTGTCCACCCCCTTTTTAAAGCTAGCTGCCCACTGTCCCGTGAGACCTTAAGGGGAAATATTTTTCCCCGAAACGGCTCGTCTCGCTCTATATTGCTAATTTCATCAATCTTACGTCAAACGCAAACAAAGAAAAATGTACAAAATGAAAGCTGATGTCGAAATGGGGCGCGGATATCGCCCACCCCCAAAATGGCGAAACGCGAAGTTTCATTTCGGTGTATCGATAGCAAAATACCATGCTTACCTCCAGCCCTGCTGAACCCTGCATATTTGAGTGCAGTAAACTAAAACTGCTGGATGTTATCTTGGGACATGTTCTTCTGTCAAACAATACTGGTTAGAGGTGAAATATGACACCTTGAAATATCAGACTTTTCCCTTAAGGGGAAATATTTTTTCCCCGAAACGGCTCGTCTCGCTCTATATTGCTAATTTCATCAATCTTACGTAAAACGCAAACAAAGAAAAATGTACAAAATGAAAGCTGATGTCGAAATGGGGCGCGGATATCGCCCACCCCCAAAATGGCGAAACGCGAAGTTTCATTTCGGTGTATCGACAGCAAAATACCATGCTTACCTCCAGCCCTGCTGAACCCTGCATATTTGAGTGCAGTAAACTAAAACTGCTGGATGTTATCTTGGGACATGTTCTTCTGTCAAACAATACTGGTTAGAGTGGAAATATGACACCTTGAAATATCAGACTTTTTCCCTTAAGGCATCACAGGACGGTTGAAAATAGCCAAAATTGACTGCTTTTCTGAGGGCTCGGGTGACTTATAAAAATCACCGCCTCTCACAATCAGTTAAGGAGGCTCTTGCGACAAGTATTGACCAATACTCGCAAATGAAGTACAAATAGCACGCCACAATAAAAATTCAGTAACCGCATCAGATGTGTTCAATTAATTTTTTACAAAGTTACCCCACCCACCTATTTTTGGCCAAAAGTTTCAACACGACTGAATTTATCGAATTGTTTTCATGCAAAATATGAGGCACAGATACTTTGTTATGTCTTGTTCTATCACTTGTAACACCACACCATTTCCTGAAAATGATTTCAAAGCGGGGTCATAACCAGCTCAAATTTTCGCAACAAATGCCCGAAAAATACCTTAAATTCTGACGCGAAACCGTACCGGCGAGACAGCATAGCAGGCGACATTTTCCAAGATGTCAAAATCAACTGGAGCTAACATTCAGTTTCGTAGAATTATGAAATACTCTAAAAAATACACCTTGTCAAGCCTCCCAAAGTCAAGAAATATTCATAAACCTATTTTTCTAGACACACTGGTGTAACTTACAGGGTCGGTAGTGAAATATTTAGAAAATCGTCCACCCCCTTTTTAAAGCTAGCTGCCCACTGTCCCGTGAGACCTTAAGGGGAAATATTTTTCCCCGAAACGGCTCGTCTCGCTCTATATTGCTAATTTCATCAATCTTACGTCAAACGCAAACAAAGAAAAATGTACAAAATGAAAGCTGATGTCGAAATGGGGCGCGGATATCGCCCACCCCCAAAATGGCGAAACGCAAAGTTTCATTTCGGTGTATCGATAGCAAAATACCATGCTTACCTCCAGCCCTGCTGAACCCTGCATATTTGAGTGCAGTAAACTAAAACTGCTGGATGTTATCTTGGGACATGTTCTTCTGTCAAACAATACTGGTTAGAGGTGAAATATGACACCTTGAAATATCAGACTTTTCCCTTAAGGGGAAATATTTTTTCCCCGAAACGGCTCGTCTCGCTCTATATTGCTATTTCAATTTCAATCTTACGTAAAACGCAAACAAAGAAAAATGTACAAAATGAAAGCTGATGTCGAAATGGGGCGCGGATATCGCCCACCCCCAAAAATGGCGAAACGCGAAGTTTCATTTCGGTGTATCGACAGCAAAATACCATGCTTACCTCCAGCCCTGCTGAACCCTGCATATTTGAGTGCAGTAAACTAAAACTGCTGGATGTTATCTTGGGACATGTTCTTCTGTCAAACAATACTGGTTAGAGGTGAAATATGACACCTTGAAATATCAGACTTTTCCCTTAAGGGGAAATATTTTTTCCCCCGAAACGGCTCGTCTCGCTCTATATTGCTAATTTCATCAATCTTACGTAAAACGCAAACAAAGAAAAATGTACAAAATGAAAGCTGATGTCGAAATGGGGCGCGGATATCGCCCACCCCCAAAATGGCGAAACGCGAAGTTTCATTTCGGTGTATCGACAGCAAAATACCATGCTTACCTCCAGCCCTGCTGAACCCTGCATATTTGAGTGCAGTAAACTAAAACTGCTGGATGTTATCTTGGGACATGTTCTTCTGTCAAACAATACTGGTTAGAGGTGAAATATGACACCTTGAAATATCAGACTTTTCCCTTAAGGCATCACAGGACGGTTGAAAATAGCCAAAATTGACTGCTTTTCTGAGGGCTCGGGTGACTTATAAAAATCACCGCCTCTCACAATCAGTTAAGGAGGCTCTTGCGACAAGTATTGACCAATACTCGCAAATGAAGTACAAATAGCACGCCACAATAAAAATTCAGTAACCGCATCAGATGTGTTCAATTAATTTCTTACAAAGTTACCCCACCCACCTATTTTTGGCCAAAAGTTTCAACACGACTGAATTTATCGGAATTGTTTTCATGAAAATATGAGGCACAGATACTTTGTTATGTCTTGTTCTATCACTTGTAACACCACACCATTTCCTGAAAATGATTTCAAAGCGGGGTCATAACCAGCTCAAATTTTCGCAACAAATGCCCGAAAAATACCTTAAATTCTGACGCGAAACCGTACCGGCGAGACAGCATAGCAGGCGACATTTTCCAAGATGTCAAAATCAACTGGAGCTAACATTCAGTTTCGTAGAATTATGAAATACTCTATACACCTTGTCAAGCCTCCCAAAGTCAAGAAATATTCATATAAAACCTATTTTTCTAGACACATGGTGTAACTTACAGGGTCGGTAGTGAAATATTTAGAAAATCGTCCACCCCCTTTTTAAAGCTAGCTGCCCACTGTCCCGTGAGACCTTAAGGGGAAATATTTTTCCCCGAAACGGCTCGTCTCGCTCTATATTGCTAATTTCATCAATCTTACGTCAAACGCAAACAAAGAAAAATGTACAAAATGAAAGCTGATGTCGAAATGGGGCGCGGATATCGCCCACCCCCAAAATGGCGAAACGCAAAGTTTCATTTCGGTGTATCGATAGCAAAATACCATGCTTACCTCCAGCCCTGCTGAACCCTGCATATTTGAGTGCAGTAAACTAAAACTGCTGGATGTTATCTTGGGACATGTTCTTCTGTCAAACAATACTGGTTAGAGGTGAAATATGACACCTTGAAATATCAGACTTTTCCCTTAAGGGGAAATATTTTTTCCCCGAAACGGCTCGTCTCGCTCTATATTGCTAATTTCATCAATCTTACGTCAAACGCAAACAAAGAAAAATGTACAAAATGAAAGCTGATGTCGAAATGGGGCGCGGATATCGCCCACCCCCAAAATGGCGAAACGCGAAGTTTCATTTCGGTGTATCGACAGCAAAATACCATGCTTACCTCCAGCCCTGCTGAACCCTGCATATTTGAGTGCAGTAAACTAAAACTGCTGGATGTTATCTTGGGACATGTTCTTCTGTCAAACAATACTGGTTAGAGGTGAAATATGACACCTTGAAATATCAGACTTTTCCCTTAAGGGGAAATATTTTTTCCCCGAAACGGCTCGTCTCGCTCTATATTGCTAATTTCATCAATCTTACGTAAAACGCAAACAAAGAAAAATGTACAAAATGAAAGCTGATGTCGAAATTGGGGCGCGGATATCGCCCACCCCCAAAATGGCGAAACGCGAAGTTTCATTTCGGTGTATCGACAGCAAAATACCATGCTTACCTCCAGCCCTGCTGAACCCTGCATATTTGAGTGCAGTAAACTAAAACTGCTGGATGTTATCTTGGGACATGTTCTTCTGTCAAACAATACTGGTTAGAGGTGAAATATGACACCTTGAAATATCAGACTTTTCCCTTAAGGCATCACAGGACGGTTGAAAATAGCCAAAATTGACTGCTTTTCTGAGGGCTCGGGTGACTTATAAAAATCACCGCCTCTCACAATCAGTTAAGGAGGCTCTTGCGACAAGTATTGACAAATACTCGCAAATGAAGTACAAATAGCACGCCACAATAAAAATTCAGTAACCGCATCAGATGTGTTCAATTAATTTTTTACAAAGTTACCCCACCCACCTATTTTTGGCCAAAAGTTTCAACACGACTGAATTTATCGGAATTGTTTTCATGAAAATATGAGGCACAGATACTTTGTTATGTCTTGTTCTATCACTTGTAACATCACACCATTTTCCTGAAAATGATTTCAAAGCGGGGTCATAACCAGCTCAAATTTTCGCTACAAATGCCCGAAAAATACCTTTAAAGTCTTGACGCGAAACCGTACCGGCGAGACAGCATAGCAGGCGACATTTTCCAAGATGTCAAAATCAACTGAGCTAACATTCACAGTTCGTAGAATTATGAAATACTCTACACCTTGTCAAGCCTCCCAAAGTCAAGAAATATCATAAACCTATTTTTCTAGACACACTGGTGTAACTTACAGGGTCGGTAGTGAAATATTTAGAAAATCGTCCACCCCCTTTTTAAAGCTAGCTGCCCCACTGTCCCGTGAGACCTTAATGGGGAAATATTTTTTCCCCAGAAACGGCTCGTCTCGCTCTATATTGCTAATTTCATCAATCCTTACGTCAAACGCAAACAAAGAAAAAATGTACAAAATGAAAGCTGATGTCGAAATGGGGCGCGGATATCGCCCACCCCCAAAATGGCGAAACGCGCGAAGTTTCATTTCGGTGTATCGACAGCAAAATACCATGCTTACCTCCAGCCCTGCTGAACCCTGCATATTTGAGTGCAGTAAACTAAAACTGCTGGATGTTATCTTGGGACATGTTCTTCTGTCAAACAATACTGGTTAGAGGTGAAATATGACACCTGATCAGACTTTTCCCTTAAGGCATCACAGGACGGTTGAAAATAGCCAAAATTGACTGCTTTTTCTGAGGGCTCGGGTGACTTATAAAAAATCAACCGCCTCTCACATCAGTTAAGGAGGCTCTTGCGACAAGTATTGACCAATACTCGCAAATGAAGTACAAATAGCACGCCACAAAAATAAAAATTCAGTAACCGCATCAGATGTGTTCAATTAATTTTTTTACAAAGTTACCCCACCCACCTATTTTTGGCCAAAAGTTTCAACACGACTGAATTTATCGGAATTGTTTTCATGAAAATATGAGGCACAGATACTTTGTTATGTCTTGTTCTATCACTTGTAACACACACCATTTCCTGAAAATGATTTCAAAGCGGGGTCATAACCAGCTCAAATTTTCGCAACAAATGCCCGAAAAATACCTTAAATTCTGACGCGAAACCGTACCGGCGAGACAGCATAGCAGGCGACATTTCCAAGATGTCAAAATCAACTGGAGCTAACATTCAGTTTCGTAGAATTATGAAATACTCTAAAAAATACACCTTGTCAAGCCTCCCAAAGTCAAGAAATATTCATAAACCTATTTTTCTAGACACACTGGTGTAACTTACAGGGTCGGTAGTGAAATATTTAGAAAATCGTCTCCCCACTTTTTAAAGCTAGCTGCCCACTGTCCCGTGAGACCTTAAGGGGAAATATTTTTCCCCGAAACGGCTCGTCTCGCTCTATATTGCTAATTTCATCAATCTTACGTCAAACGCAAACAAAGAAAAATGTACAAAATGAAAGCTGATGTCGAAATGCGCGGATATCGCACCCCCCAAAATGGCGAAACGCGAAGAATTTCATTTCGGTGTATCGACAGCAAAATACCATGCTTACCTCCAGCCCTGCTGAACCCTGCATATTTGAGTGCAGTAAACTAAAACTGCTGGATGTTATCTTGGGACATGTTCTTCTGTCAAACAATACTGGTTAGAGGTGAAATATGACACCTTGAAATATCAGACTTTTCCCTTAAGGCATCACAGGACGGTTGAAAATAGCCAAAATTGACTGCTTTTCTGAGGGCTCGGGTGACTTATATAAAAATCACCGCCTCTCACAATCAGTTAAGGAGGCTCTTGCGACAAGTATTGACCAATACTCGCAAATGAAGTACAAATAGCACGCCACAATAAAAATTCAGTAACCGCATCAGATGTGTTCAATTAATTTTTTACAAAGTTACCCCACCCACCTATTTTTGGCCAAAAGTTTCAACACGACTGAATTTATCGGAATTGTTTTCATGAAAATATGAGGCACAGATACTTTGTTATGTCTTGTTCTATCACTTGTAACACCACACCATTTCCTGAAAATGATTTCAAAGCGGGGTCATAACCAGCTCAAATTTTCGCAACAAATGCCCGAAAAATACCTTAAATTCTGACGCGAAACCGTACCGGCGAGACAGCATAGCAGGCGACATTTTCCAAGATGTCAAAATCAACTGGAGCTAACATTCAGTTTCGTAGAATTATGAAATACTCTAAAAAATACACCTTGTCAAGCCTCCCAAAGTCAAGAAATATTCATAAACCTATTTTTCTAGACACACTGGTGTAACTTACAGGGTCGGTAGTGAAATATTTAGAAATCGTCCACCCCTTTTTAAAGCTAGCTGCCCACTGTCCCGTGAGACCTTAAGGGGAAATATTTTTTCCCCCCCGAAACTGCTCGTCTCGCTCTATATTGCTAATTTCATCAATTTTACGTAAAACGCAAACAAAGAAAAATGTACAAAATGAAAGCTGATGTCGAAAATGGGGCGCGAATATCGCCCACCCCCAAAAAATGGCGAAACGCGAAGTTTCATTTCGGTGTATCGACAGCAAAATACCATGCTTACTCCAGCCCTGCTGAACCCTGCATATTTGAGTGCAGTAAACTAAAACTGCTGGAGGTGTTATCTTGGGACATGTTCTTCTGTCAAACAATACTGGTTAGAGGTGAAATATGACACCTGAAATATCAGACTTTTCCCTTAAGGCATCACGGGACGGTTGAAAATAGCCAAAATTGACTGCTTTTCTGAGGGCTCGGGTGACTTATTAAAAATCACCGCCTCTCACAATCAGTTAAGGAGGCTCTTGCGACAAGTATTGACAAATACTCGCAAATGAAGTACAAATAGCACGCCACAATAAAAATTCAGTAACCGCATCAGATGTGTTCAATTAATTTTTTACAAAGTTACCCCACCACCTATTTTTGGCCAAAGTTTTCAACACGACTGAATTTATCGGAATTGTTTTCATGAAAATATGAGGCACAGATACTTTGTTATGTCTTGTTCTATCACTTGTAACCACCACACCATTTCCTGAAAATGTATTCAAAGCGGGGGTCATAACCAGCTCAAATTTTCGCTACAAATGCGAAAAAATACCTTAAATTCTGACGCGAAACCGTACCGGCGAGACAGCATAGCAGGCGACATTTTCCAAGATGTCAAAATCAACTGGAGCTAACATTCAGTTTCGTAGAATTATAAAATACTCTAAAAAATACACCTTGTCAAGCCTCCCAAAGTCAAGAAATATTCATATACCTATTTTTCTAGACACACTGGTGTAACTTACAGGGTCGGTAGTGAAGTATTTAGAAAATCGTCCACCCCCTTTTTAAAGCTAGCTGCCCACTGTCCCGTGAGACCTAATGTCTGCCTGGTTGTAAGCTGCTTTAATACTACCCTTTTGTCATTCTGTGTTTGAAAACACTAGCTTTCTATATAGTCTAAGCCCTACAATATATGTGGAGATGGTTCACTACTGTCTCCGATTCCTAGAAACGAATTGCTGTAGGAATTATTATTATGTCCTACATGTAGTTTAATATTGTAAGTGGGGACTAAAAATAACAGACCTGGGAAAATGATTTTGGTGTCGTAAGTGCACTTGAAATCAAATCAATACATACATTCAGTGCTGAATTGGCAAATACAGGTGTATTCCCGGCTCTATACACTTAAGTTGCAACTTTCTGAACCTGAAACACCAATAAATAGTCAATATTATGATATGTGGTCCATTTTGTCTTTTGTCTTTTCCTTGTCTATTGTGGCCTTGTTAGCTAACCAATTTAATGTTTTGCCAGCTTGTGTAATAGCCAATACAACCTTCAATATGCGGTTATAATTGCTTAATGTTGCTGTATGTAATGGTCAGGGGCGGTGGAAGTGGGGGGGGCCAATAATTATGTAATAAAGCACATATTATCATCCTCAAACTTGCTGAGAATGCAGGAAATGGCTTTTCACTCCTCTTCGATTTAAAAAAAAAATCCTCAAGACTGGAATCTGAGAATGCAGGAAATGACGTTTCACGCCTCTTATCATTTTCAAAATTTACCGTGGAGCATGCCCCCGGACCCCCTAGCAACATCGGGCCATTTGGGCCCTCAAGACTGGGCCCTGAGGATGCAGGAAATGGCGTTTCACTCCTTAGATTTCAAAAGATTTCGGGGGAGCATGCCCCCGGACCCCCCTAGCAACGTCCAGGCCCTTTGGGTCCTCAAGACTGGCACCTGAGAATGCAGGAAATGGCGTCCCCCCCCCCCCCCCCCAATAATTTTCCCGTTCCGCCGCCTATGATGGTTATGGTTCATATAGTCAATTTTTAAATAAATTAATTTCGAGTGAACGGTAGCGAGCAAGAAATTAGTTTATTAAAAATTATAACTTACTTACTGACTGCCCCGCCTTCTTCGTCTACACATGTTTGCTTCAATGCAAGTCTCACCCATTCGCGCCATCGACTTGGGATACTACTACGTTATTGGCCGTTTGACACCGCAGCACACATGTATACGTCACAACATGATGCATGCTATGTGCATTTCTGACAACAAGCCGTGACGTCTGGATCTAAATATAACTGTCTACATATTGGAAAATTTAATGAATAAATTTAGTGGATATTGGAGAAAGAGTCGCATGTGATTAATTGAGACATAATCTTATTCTTTCATTGGTCCAGAAACTAGGGCAAACTATAAATATTAAAATTGGTTATTGTTTCTGTATTAATACAACACCACATCCAGCATGTTCATTAATAAAATATATATATATATATATATATTTTCAAAACATAACAAAGACAAGGGTGGATTGGGTTGGCTGAAGGTATGGCGGCCAACATATATGTACATTACTTTAATTAATATAGCACAAGTAGTGTGTCAAAATCTTGTGTTTGGATCTTGAAGCAATTAATAACTTAAAAGTTATAGTCTTTGAGCAATACAACACAAATTATCAATACAAATTTTAAAAGGTCAGGTTGGCCAAATGTGTTTGGAACAAATCTTAAAATAACATTTTATTCCTATTTTAGACTATATTTTCCTATTTTATTCCTATTTTATTCCTATTTTTTCACCGTCCGAATTCCTATTTTCCTATTTTTTTGGACCCATCCCTCACTTTACGTCCTGAACCTGTAAATAAAGGCCAGCCATGGGAAGAGAAACAATTGGCCTTTGTTCACAAGTGGTCTTTGTTCTGTGAACAAAGACCACCTGTGAACAAAGGCCAAATTTTTGTTCATCTGTATCTGTGTATTAATTGAATAATTGCAATGAGCAAATAAAAGCGTGGCTGTCATAAACCGGTAATTGCTATTCGGATGTGGTCTTTAGCACAGTTTTGACTGTATATGTTGTGTCATGTTATGAAATCAGTCAACGAGTTTGATAAATATCATATTAAGTCATCACTTGTGTAAGATCCACAATGTAAATGTTGGTGTAGATTGCCCGAGCTGTAAGATGCGGTACGCGCTGGCCAAGGGTGGCTGTATGCACTTCACGTGCCCGGAGTGTCGTCACGAGTTCTGTAGCGGGTGTTCCCAGCCGTTCTTCAAGCCCGGGGTGAGTACACAAAGTACAGTCAAACTTGCACAAGCGACTACGTGCATTAAGCGACTTTTGTCTTAAGCAACCACTTTCAATTCCCCCCGACCATTTGGCCTATATAATGACAGTGTATTAAGCGACTTTCCCTTAACGCGACCGCCAGTCACTTATTTTGTAAACAAAAGCAATTTTAGTTTGTATTAAACGACCATTAATTGACAGGATGTCACTTTCTCCAGGTGAAATTAGCCTCAAGCGTGTGACAAACAAAGGAAACAAATCCCCTGTCACTGTTAAAGTGTGAATGTTGCATTGCTTATGATTATTGACCTGAAACCTCGTTCTGAATCGCTTGTTTCCTTAGAGCGAGTTCGGTTCTTACTATAGTTTAACTATAGATGCATTGCGCATATGTCTAGTAGAGAATTTCCATGTAAATTTCCCGCTCTCTAGAACATTTTACCTATTCGCCGCCATCTTGAAACTGGAAGAACAGGCGTCTTTTGGCTAGTCGAACTATAGTAGACGTATGACGTCACTAATCAAACCAGTCTGCATTCGCGGTTGTTTAGTTGAAGTATAGTTCAACTATAGTAACCATAGTTTAAGCTCGAACTCGCTCTAATGATTACTAAAGGGAATTAACTCATGCCTATTTGCGATTTCAGCTGGGCGATTTTATTTCGCAATAACTTTCAAATTCTTTCATCTATTTTGATGAAATAAAGCCTGAATAATTCAGAAAAGTGCAAAGTAAACATTACCGGTAGTATATTCTAATGTATTTATTTCTATGTTAATGTTTAATATTCGCGATTTGCCGATTCCGAATATTAAACCATATAATCGGACATACCAGTACCCGGATTTCCATTGTTTTATTTGTTTTTATGTTAAGAGACCATTGTTCTAAGCGACCATTTTTGGTGTCTCCCTTGGGTGGTCGCTTAATGCAAGTTTGACTGTAGTATACATCAACCTTACTACTATCTGTTCCACGTTTTTCTGCCGACAAACTTTTGGCTATTAAACACATTAAATCTAAAAAATATTTAAATGTTAGTACTTTTACAAATAAACAAAAATATAACTATTTTTATACGCTCGTTTGAAAAAAACGAGACATAATATGTATGCACCTGGTACGGGCCGGCGGGCACAGCTTGTCCACGCAATAAGTAGAGTTCTACTTGACGGATCATAACCAAATTCAGTGTACATGTTTATCACAGCAAGACGAAGAACCCTATTGATTTTCAAAACTTCCTGCTGACTTATCTCCCCTTGGCGGCCATTTATGATTTTCGCAGTCCATCCTTGTCCAAGCAATAACTTGAGTTTTACTTCATGGATTGTAACCAAATACACATACCGGTATTTATCTTGAGAAAATAAGGAACTCCATTCATTTTCAAAATTGTCGGAGGACTTATCTCCCCTTGGCGGCCATTTTTAATTTTCGTGTTCTGTATCCTTGTCCGCGCAATGCAGTTCTACTTGACGGATCATAACCAAGTTTGGTACAATCGTTTATCATGGCAAGAGGCAGAGCGATATTGGTTTTCAGTGTAATGAGTCGGCACTCTTGTTTTTTTATGTGATGCAATTCCATCAAATATTGATTTTATAGGGAAAATACAATTTTTATATGGGAGCTAAAATATGTGGACCGAGTTTCAAGATCTAACTTTTGTTTCCTTGGTTACATTGTTTCCACACTATCTAGCCAGGTAGTAGTATATGGGAGTCAAAATGATACCAGCTCCCTCTGGGAGCCCCACGCTACGCGCGGTGCCTCCCATCAGGAGGTGGTATCATTTTTGACTCCCATACACTACTTGCGTTTTCCTCCACTGTTCGCATGGTATGGATGAGAAGAGCGGAAAATCTTTTTCAGCAACCCCCGTTTCGGCAACCATATACTTCCTCCACTGGATGAGAACTTATCAATGAGACGAGATGGTGATGTCGCCACCTCTGACACCATGTTAGAGATAAGTCATCCCTATGTTATACTCAGTATATATAATCACACAATGATTCGAGTTAAGAATAATTGTGTGTGGTTGAAGACAGGTAGTCACGAGAGATGTCATTGTACCGGTATTTACGAGTATTGCAAGCCTCACCGGGCATGGATGAGAAGAGGGTCCGTTTCGCCACGCCCATGTCGGCATTGCGGGGTAGGGACCAGATCCGAGTCACTGCTATGTCCACCATGCGGTGGCACTCGCGCTACGCATCGACTGGTTAGCAAGGAATTACATGCTCGCAAGTATTATCGTTTAGTAATAATTCAAATCAGAAAGTCAGTTAGAAAGATAGAACCGATCTGATGTGTAGTTTTTATATAAACTTCACACGCTTCAGAGACTATTTTGCTGTGTTTATTTCCAGCGAGAACTCTTTATCTTCTTGTGTCTACCACCGTTGTTATGCTGTTGTTTACCTTAGCAATGGCGTTCCTATCCGACCGCTTGTCAATAAAGTTTTGAGTACGATTACAGCGTAAGGTAAATAATGTACCGTAATATTAGCCTATACAATTACGGCGCTCAGTGAATAAACACGCCCGCAATGTTAAACGGCATTCCTATCCGACCACCATTGTCATGCTGTTGTTTACCTTAGCAATGGTGTTCCTATCTGACCATCGCTTGCCTATATCGGGGGCACCCAAAAAAAAAATAAGTCTGTAAGACTCTCGTCAGAGTCTTTCGGTTGGTCCATAGTTGTCTCCCCTTGTTCAGAGTCCTTTTTTTTTTACCTATCTATAGGCTCGGTGTGTACTTCCATCACTCTCCTCTTGTCGTAGTATGCCGACAACCCCAACTTCTGCTTGTATGTCTTCATCACACCGTTAACCATTCGGAATCCCCTGTTCTCCACCATGTCCCTACCACCTTCGAGAGCGCTCTTGTACCTCCCCCAAGTCAGATCGTTACATCTCCTCGACATCCCCTTAGAGCTTCCGTCACCCCCTACGTAGTAGCACTTGCTGCTCTATCCCCCTGGAATTCCAGCTTGAACAGTCCCGGAGTTCTGTTGCTCCACCCGTCCCACGCCAACCACTCGGCCTTCTTCTTATTGAACTTTCTCTTCATCTTCTTTCTCACCATCACCGCCAGCATCTTCTCCGACACCGCGAAGTACATGCTGTCAGTGTCCATCTGTATAAGTTCGAAATCTCCGCAATCCACGTACTTGTCCAAGAAGTCGCAGTAGAACTCCAGCATCTGGAGCTTGGCCAACTGGTAGACCGCTATGCCACACTGAAACAGTCTGTTGATCACCACTCGAGTCTTCCTGCTCGATACCTTGTAAGCCTCCCCAAATCTCCTCCAGGTCGTCGAACCACGCCGACCTCAGTGCCCGATCGACAGTCTTCTCATCCTTCATATAAGTGGTGTTCAGGTGTCTCTCTTGCGCCTCTATCAGCTTGCCAAAACACGCGTTGCCAACCAGTTTGAATATCTCTGTCAACACTGCCTTGCTCTTGTCAACGTCCCCCGTCCGTCTGGCGGCAGTGACCTCTTCCACGAACCATTGGAACGGTTTGCCATTCGACCTTTCTCTCTATCGGTTATCCAACTCTCAGATTTGGCGATCTCGTTTATCCACGGACTGCCCGGTGAGTTTTTGTGAAAGATCACCGTAGCATCGGTCTCGATGTTCCTAATACGATACGAGCACGAATACCTCAGATAACATGCCGTGGTCATCTCTGGACAAATTTTATTCATTATGCGATTAGCGATCTCCCCGTCTACCCCCCTCTCGAAGGACCAGACTATCTTCCTCCTACCCCTATCAACTGTTTCCCTAGCTTCGGCTTCTTCTGTGAGAATCCTGGGACCCTCCTCCACCAAAGCTCTAGCTCTCTCCTCCTAGGGGTCTCCCCACCAGACTTTGATAAATCCTGTTGTGTTCGACCTTGAAGAGTGCTTCTCTGCGAGCGCTGGGATCGTCTTTAACACGCTGCGCATAAGCAGTGGCACACAGACTGGCCGTCGTCTCATTCTCCAATTTCTCGGATTTTTTTTCGGGGTTGGCAGGCAGTCATCCGGTCGAAACCGCACGCCGCAGCCTCTCCTCGTGAACGACAGCTCGCGCGTCACTTATCATATCTGCTATAGCTTTCTTGAGTTTCAAACCTCTTAGGGAAATTCCCCAACTCTTAGCTTGCTCTCTCATTTTCTTTATGGTAGGCATTATGATGAATATAACCAATGGATTTCTTATCTCTAACAGGATGTAAAATGTGGTGACTTGCTATGTATGGCAGGTCACTGGTATAACTTATGGATAACTTATCTCTAACAGTACGTCAGAGGTGGTGACTTGATATGTATGACAGGTTTTGCTATGTATGACAGATTGCTGTATTATGCTGAGTATAACCACAGGTGGAAGAATCGGAAAAATACCTATTAAAAAAATCCCATTACCCCACCCACTTGGTCTCGTACAGTACCATCTTCTATATAGAAAGGTGAGCTCTCTCTTTTCCGGCTTGCACAAACACAATAAACATTGATTAAATGTATGACTTCTGTCTCTGGCAATCGATAAAGGTATTAGGTGTGTGAATATACTCACTTCAAATCGCTGTTTCCAGCATTTATTCAGTTATTCGCATTTTGTATACCCCATCCAAAGCAAAATTTGCATGTACGAAAGAATCTCACACAGAATTGGAGGCCGTCCGGCGTGGATTATCGGTCATATTTGGCCGATAGCTGATCGCCAGCTCAAACTAATGTCGTGCACCATGACAATATACATTAGAAACACCAACCATACAAAGTTCGTCCAATTGTGATCGTTCACCGATCTAAAAAAAAGTTTTTTCTAATTTCATTGCCTTTCATTCATGATTCGCGTACTACATGTATCAGATTATGTCTTCCGGAATCCCGAAATGGGAAAGTCCTCGTGGTCCTATTTTTAGGTTTAGCCAATCAGAGATGTTCTTACATAGACGCTTCAGTGCTTGTATTATGGAAGATGGTGCATTGACCCTGTTCCAGATAATGAACAAAATTAGACAAAAAAGTGTTTTTTAGATCGGTTATCGATTGCCAGAGACAGAAGTCATACATTTAATCGATGTGTATTGTGTTTGTGCGAGCCGGAAAAGAGAGGGCTCTTTCTATAATAGCCATATTGAGTCTCACCTTTCTATAAGAGAAGATAGTGGGTGGGGTAATTGATTTGTTTGTAATGGTCATTTTCTTTGTGTCACAGGTCTGAGTCTTCCACCTGTGAGTATAACCTATGGATGACTTATCTCTAACAGGACGTCAGAGGTTGTGACTTGATATGTATGACAGGCTTGCTATGTATGGCAGATTGATGTATATACTGAGTATAACATAGGGATGGCTTATCTCTAACATGTTGTCAGAGGTGGTGACATCACCATCTCGTCTCATTGATAAGTTCTCATCCAGTGGAGGAAACACGAGTATTATATGGTTGCCGAAACGGGGGTTGCTGAAAAAGATTTTCCGCTCTTCTCATCCATACCATGCGAACAGTGGAGGAAAACGCAAGTAGTATATGGGAGTAAAAAATGATATCACCTCCTGATGGGAGGCAACGCGCGTAGCGTGGGGCTTCCAGAGGGAGCTGGTATCATTTTTACTCCCATATACTACTCGGGTTTCAGAGTAATTTTCCTCTTTATGTTGCCAAGATTATCAGCATTTCGAAACGTCTATTGGCACTGCCAACTGAAAATCAAGCAAATTGAGCTGTACTACTTGGCAGTAATAGCTTCCCAGTAATAGCAGGCAAAGGGTAACAGGACGTAAAGTATTATAGCCCCATATTTCAAATTCAATGCGTATTTTACTTTTACAAATGTATTATTGATTTTCTTCCTTTATATTGAATAGGGAACAAATGATAAAAAATAAAACAAATTTAAAGATTCACTTATTTGAGCACTGATTGCTTTTTGCAGCTCAACTAATGCAGAGGCGTCGGAAGCAAATTATTATTGGGGAGGCGAATGTCGACCCGAGTGAAGCGAAGTGCTAGCGGGGTCCGGAGCATACTCAGATTTTTAGCTCACCTGAGCGAAGCTCATGTGAGCTATTGTTACCGCAATGTGTCCGTCGTCCGTCGTCGTCCGTCGTCGTCGTCGTCCGTGAATATTTTCAAACGTCTTCTCCTCGGTAACCATTGGGCCTATGGTCACCAAACTTCAGGGTCATGGTCCTTAGGTAGGGGGATTACAAAATTGTTAAAATGACGTCATTACGTAATCCAAGACAGGGTTGGCAATTTCCCGGGAAATAAGAGTATTTCCCGGGACGGCGGGAAATACCGGGAAATACCGGGAAATACCGGGAAATACCGGGAAATACTGGGAAATACTGGGAAATACCGGGAAATACTGGGAAATACTGGGAAATACCGGGAAATACCGGGAAATACTGGGAAATAAGAATTTGGATACCGGGAAATAAGAATTTGGATGATTTTGGTGGTAAATACGGGTATATATACCATACAATTTCTATTACCCGGTGTACTGATTGTAGTATCATGTGTGCAGGATTGAAAATGAACTGCTTTTGAAGAATATGACGAAAAATACAGGCATTCATAGTGGCATTTACGCATTGCTTATAATCTTTATATAAATGTTAGAGATCTAACATTATTGAGACTGTTCATTATTACTCTAATATACATCGTATACAAACAAACAGTTTAAGGAGTTTATACATACATTTATTGGAGGTATTTTAAATGTTTAATGTAGTAGGCAAAATGCAAATGTTTTTTAGGATTATCCCTGAAATGTGTTCATAATATAGCTGTATTATTAAAATAATCAATTAGTATTAAGAAGTCAGAATCATAATTTGAGATGACCCACACTGTTTGTTTGTACACAATTTCAATTAGCAATGCCCAGTCAGGTGTTAAGGTGTGTTGTGGGACTTCAATTTCAAGATACATGTAGGTGTGAGAGTTGTCAGCCAATTAGACAAAGGTGTCCATACTCATAGTCCTAATCTCACTGGAATACACTGTCAGAGCGGATAGTGGACAGTGGCTTCCATCTAACAGACAACCAGGTGTCTGTATTGCCTAAAAACAAAACAATACTATACTTGTCAAATTGAGTTTTACTCAACCTTGCATCATATAAGGCGACCCAAATCCACACTCAGTTATGTTCCAGTAAATCTCAGAGAGGTAGCGAGGAAATTGACTGGTGAAGACAGACTACTGGCTGAAGAAACATTCCAACAAGAAAAACGAAAAAACGTAAAAATAAATGAAAAAAAAAACAATAAAATAAAAAAAAACAACAAAAAAAAACAATAAAACCCAAAAAAAACTGTTGTGGTTGCCAATGATGCCACCTGATGAGTACCCCTGACAGGGACGAAACAGTTTAAGCACTTATAGAGTGGTAGCAATGCATACAAATGAGCAAAAAACGTGTTTGGAAGACACATAAATCTTATTTCCCGGTATTTCCCGGTATTTCCCACTTCTGGGCTTATTTCCCCGGGGCGGGAAATACCGGTATTTCCCGGCGGTATTTCCCGCCCCCGGTATTTCCGGCCAACCCTGATCCAAGATGGCCGCCGTCTAAAAATAGCACAAATTCTTTAAAAAATCTTCTTCTCAAGAACCGCCAACCGGATTTCGACAAAACTTGGTAGGAATGATCGATGTACATTGCTCTTTCAAAGTTGTTAAAATGGTGACCCTGGGGTTAAAAATGGCTGGCAAATGGTTTTTTAAATTTTTATTTTTGACTGAATATAGTCATTTCATATATCAAATTGAAGGTATCAATGAGACGATCACTCTGGTGCATTTTTTGTCGAAATCGGATTGTTATGTCATCCAAGATGGCCGCCGAAAGGTCAAAAGGTCGTTCTTTTATTAGAGATTTCAAAATTCTTCTTCACATGAACCGCTTGGCCCATGGTAGCCAAACTTAAAAGTTATGGTCCATGGGTGAAGCCTTTTCAGATTTGTTAAAATGGAGGTCATCGCTAATCCAAGATGGCCGCCGTCTAAAAATAGCATAAATTCTTAAAAAATCTTCTTCTCATGAACCTCTGGCCGGATTTCGACGAAACTTGGTAGGAATGATCGATGTACATTGCTCTTTGAAAGTTGTTAAAATGGTGACCCCGGGGTCAAAAATGGGCGTGGTCCGTGGGGTCAAATTGGGGTCAAATTTTATTTTTGACCGAATATGGTCATGTCATATATCAAATTGAAGGTATCAATGAGGCGATCACTCTGGTGCATTTTCTGTCGAAATCGGATTGTTATGTCATCCAAGATGGCCGCCGAAAGGTCAAAAGGTCGTTCTTTTATTAGAGATTTCAAAATTCTTCTTCACATGAACCGCTTGGCCCATGGTAGCCAAACTTAAAAGTGATGGTCCATGTGTGAAGCCTTTTCAGATTTGTTAAAATGGAGGTCATCGCTAATCCAAGATGGTCCGCCGTCTAAAAATAGCATAAATTCTTTAAAAAATCTTCTTCTCAGGAACCGCTAGCCGGATTTCGACGAAACTTGGTAGGAATGATCGATGTACAATGCTCTTTCAAAGTTGTTAAAATAGTGACCCCGGGGTCAAATAAAAATGGGCGTGGCCCGTGGGGTCAAATTTTATTTTCGACCGAATATGGTCATGTATATATCAATCGAAGGTATCAATGAGGCGATCACTCTGGTACATTTTTTGTCCAAATATCGGATGGTTATGTCATCCAAGATGGCCGCCGAAATGTCAAAAGGTCGTTCTTTTATTAGAGATTTCAAAATTCTTCTTCACATGAACCGCTTGGCCCATGGTAGCCAACTTAAAAGTTATGGTCCATGGGTGAAGCCTTTTCAGATTTGAAAATTAAAATGGAGGTCATCGCTAATCCAAGATGGCCGCCGTCTAAAAATATCATAAATTCTTAAAAAATCTTCTCTCATGAACCGTAGCCGGATTTCGACGAAACTTGGTAGAATGATCGATGTACATTGCTCTTTGCAGTTGTTAAAATGGTGACCCCCTGGGGTCAAAAATGGGCGTGGCCCGTGGGGTCAAATTTTATTTTTGACTGAATATGGTCATGTCATATATCAAAATTGAAGGTATCAATGAGGCGATCACTCTGGTGCATTTTCTGTCGAAATCGGATTGTTATGTCATCCAAGATGGCCGCCGAAAGGTCAAAAGGTCGTTCTTTTATTAGAGATTTCAAAATTATTCTTCACATGAACGCTTGGCCCATGGTAGCCAAAATTAAAGTTATGGTCCATGGGTGAAGCTTTTTCAGATTTGTTAAAATGGAGGTCATCGCTAATCCAAGATGGCCGCCTTCTAAAAATAGCATAAATTCTTAAAAAAATCTTCTTCTCATGAACCGCTAGCCGGATTTCGACGAAACTTGGTAGGAATGATCGATGTACAATGCTCTTTCAAAGTTGTTAAAATGTTGACCCCGGGGTCAAAAATGGGCGTGGCCCGTGGGGTCAAATTTTATTTTTGACCGAATATGGTCATGTTATTTATCAAATCGAAGGTATCAATGAGGCGATCACTCTGGTACATTTTTTTTCCAAATTGGATTGTTATGTCATCCAAGATGGCCGCCGAAATGTCAAAAGGTCGTTCTTTTATTAGAGATTTCAAAATTCTTCTTCACATGAACCGCTTGGCCCATGGTAGCCAAACTTAAAAGTTATGGTCCATGGGTGAAGCCTTTACAGATTTGTTAAAATGGTGATCATCGCTAATCCAAGATGGCCACCATCTAAAAATAGCATAAATTCTTAAAAAATCTTCTTCTCATGAACCGCTAGCCGGATTTCGACGAAACTTGGTAGGAATGATCGATGTACATTGCTCTTTGAAAGTTGTTAAAATGGTGACCCCGGGGTCAAAAAAAATGGGCGTGGCCCGTGGGGTCAAATTGGGGTCAAATTTTATTTTTGACTGAATATGGTCATGTCATGTATCAAATTGAAGGTATCAATGAGACGATCACTCTGGTGCAATATTTGTTGGAATCGGATGATTATGTCATCCATGATGGCACCAAAAGGTCCATTTATTCAAGATTTTTAACGTCTTTTTCTCGGGAACCACATGGCCGATGCTGCGTGAAGCATTTTCAGATTTTGTAAAATGAGAGTCATCGCTTAATCCAAGATGACCGCCATCTAAAAATAGCACAATTTTTTTAAAACACATTAACTCAATGTCACATTCTCCTCTGGTGTTCATGGAGTCAGGTGAGCGAATTAGGGCCATCATGGCCCTCTTGTTTTAAATTGTAAATGCCATTTCCTGCAGTCTGCATTTTATGTTTGGTCCCTGCCCCTGCCGCCCCTCTGCCGCCCCACTTCCGACGCCTCTGCTAAGTAAATTTCAACTTTATTATGCCCCCGCCACCGAATGGTGAGGGGGGCATATAGTGTTACCGGCGTCCGTACGTACGTAACGTACGTAGGTAACATATGTCCGTACGTACGTACGTACGTACAAAATCTTAACGCTGGGTAAATGCCTTATAATTTCTGTTTCCTTGCTCGGATCTGCTTCACATTTCACACACGTATTGCTCCAATGGTCCTCTACCGCCCTGTGACAAATCCACATTTGTCCCGCCCGCACTAAGCCCAGGGTCAAGGTCACAGACTTGGTGCTTTCGAAACCTTAACGCTGGGTAAATGGCTTATAATTTCTGTTTCCTTGCTCGGATCTGCTTTACATTTCACACACGCATTGCTCCAATGCTCCTCTACCGCGCTGTGACAAATCCACATTCGTCCCGCCCCCGCTAAGCCCAGGGTCAAGGTCACAGACTTGGTGCTTTCGAAACCTTAACGCTGGGTAAATGGCTTATAATTTCTGTTTCCTTGCTCGGATCTGCTTCACATTTCACACACGCATTGCTCCAATGGTCCTCTACCGCCCTGTGTAAAATCCACATTCGTCCCGCCCCCGCTAAGCCCAGGGTCAAGGTCACAGATTTGGTGCGTTCGAAACCTTAACGCTGGGTAAATGGCTTATAATTTCTGTTTCCTTGCTCGGATCTGCTTCACATTTCACACACGCATTGCTCCAATGGTCCTCTACCGCCCTGTGACAAATCCACATTCGTCCCGCCCCCGCTAAGCCCAGGGTCAAGGTCACAGACTTGGTGCTTTCGAAACCTTAACGCTGGGTAAATGGCTTATAATTTCTGTTTCCTTGCTCGGATCTGCTTCACATTTCACACACGCATTGCTCCAATGGTCCTCTACCGCCCTGTGACAAATCCACATTCGTCCCGACCCGCTAAGCCCAGGGTCAAGGTCACAGACTTGGTGCTTTCGAAACCTTAACGATGGGTAAATGGCTTATAATTTCTGTTTCCTTGCTCGGATCTGCTTCACATTTCACACAAGCATTGCTCCAATGGTCCTCTACCGCCCTATGACAAATCCACATTCGTCCCCGCCCCCGCTAAGCCCAGGGTCAAGGTCACAGACTTGGTGCTTTCGAAACCTTAACGCTGGGTAAATGGCATATAATTTCTGTTTCCTTGCTCGGATCTGCTTCACATTTCACACACACATTGCTCCAATGGTCCTCTACCGCCCTGTGACAAATCCACATTCGACCCCCCCCCCCCCCCCCCCCCCCGCTAAGCCCAGGGTCAAGGTCACAGACTTGGTGCTTTCGAAACCTTAGCGCTGGGTAAATGGCTTATAATTTCTGTTTCCTTGCTCGGATCTGCTTCATATTTCCAAGTTGACAAGTTGTTAAACACCATTAACTCTTTGCATGCCGGGAAATTTGTGTGCTATAAATAGTTCAAAAATAGCAGAAGACAATTCATTACATTTTCTTTTAATTCTCGCTATACATACAGGCGCGAAATCGTAAAGTCGGGGGGTCTGGGGGTCCTCCCCCATGAAAATTTGAAATCGCCGCAGATGCGATTTCCTGACACCTAGGCCACGAAAAAAGTTATCCAACTATTCGAGTATTGTAGATTTTCTGCTTTTTTTCTTTTTTTTGCCAGGAGCAAGGGGGGTCCCCTGGATCCCCCCCCCTGTATCCGCGCCTGACATATGCATATATCTCTTGGAATTTCGTTAGAATTGAGTCCGGAGGTTTACAGAGAGAAATAATAAACATACCCTTAATTTGTTGGATGTTATGAAAATAGTTAAATATATAAATGAATAAATTCTCCCCAGGTGTGTAAGCTTCGCAAGTCGTGTGCTGACATGGGCCTCCATGGCCACCACCCACGCGACTGTTTCTACTATCTCCGTGACAACTCGCACGCCGACCTACAGAAGCTGCTGCAGGTACGACATTTGTGGCTGGGCCTGGAGAATTGGGGCTAGTGTGTTTTGCGACCAGTGTACATCCAGCCTGTGCATCCGCAGTCTGATCAGGATCTGCACTGTTGGCCATTCCATCAATGCAACGCCCGTCATACTTCTAACAATTATTGTAGATCGTTATCAGGATACTGGAGTGTGCTGGTTGATCAAAAGCTACACTGGCCATACATTCCATAAGCCGTATTTCTCCAGTAACAGGATCTGTATTGCCATGTCCTTAGTTAGGATCTATACTTACTGTCTGTTTCACGAAACCTGCCCAAATTTTACGGCCATATAAACAATGCAAAAACAATATTTTTTTTTGATAATATTAAATTTTAGGAAATTTTAAGAATAAGCTTTTTTATGCCCCCGCCACCTAATGGTGAGGGGGGCATATAGTGTTACCGGCGTCCGTACGTACGTAACGTAAATGAACGTAACGTACGTAACGTACGTAATGTACGTAACGTACGTAACGTACGTACGTACGTCGCAAAACCTTAACGCTGGGTAAATGGCTTATAATTTCTGTTTCCTTGCTCGCATCTGCTTCACATTTCACACACGCATTGCTCCAATGGTCCTCTACCGCCCTGTGACAAATCCACATTCGTCCCGCCCCCGCTAAGCCCAGGGTCAAGGTCACAGACTTGGTGCGTTCGAAACCTTAACGCTGGGTAAATGGCTTGTAATTTCTGTTTCCTTACTCGGATCTGCTTCACATTTCACACACGCATTGCTCCAATGGTCCTCTACCGCCCTGTGACAAATCCACATTCGTCCCGCCCCCGCTAAGCCCAGGGTCAAGCTCACAGACTTGGTGCGTTCGATACCTTAACGCTGGGTAAATGGCTTATAATTTCTGTTTCCTTGCTCGGATCTGCTTCACATTTCACATACGCATTGCTCCAATGGTCCTCTACCGCCCTGTGACAAATCCACATTCGTCCCGCCACCGCTAAGCCCAGGGTCAAGGTCACAGACTTGGTGCGTTCGAAACCTTAACGCTGGGTAAATGGCTTATCATTTCTGTTTCCTTGCTCGGATCTGCTTCTCATTTCACACACGCATTGCTCCAATGGTCCTCTACTGCCCTGTGACAAATCCACATTCGTCCCGCCCCCGCTAAGCCCAGGGTCAAGGTCACAGACTTGGTGCGTTCGAAACCTTAACGCTGGGTAAATGGCTTATCATTTCGGTTTCCTTGCTCGGATCTGCTTCACATTTCACACACGCATTGCTCCAATGGTCCTCTACCGCCCTGTGACAAATCCACATTCGTCCCGCCCCCGCTAAGCCCAGGGTCAAGGTCACAGACTTGGTGCGTTCGAAACCTTAACGCTGGGTAAATGGCTTGTAATTTCTGTTTCCTTACTCGGATCTGCTTCACATTTCACACACGCATTGCTCCAATGGTCCTCTACCGCCCTGTGACAAATCCACATTCGTCCCGCCCCCGCTAAGCCCAGGGTCAAGCTCACAGACTTGGTGCGTTCGATACCTTAACGCTGGGTAAATGGCTTATAACTTCTGTTTCCTTGCTCGGATCTGCTTCACATTTCACACACGCATTGCTCCAATGGTCCTCTACCGCCCTGTGACAAATCCACATTCGTCCCGCCCCCGCTAAGCCCAGGGTCAAGGTCACAGACTTGGTCCATTCAAAACCTTAACGCTGGGTAAATGGCTTATAATCAAATATGCCTCGTTTTTCTTTGGCTGTCAGCGGGGGCATTCGTGTGCCGACGGGCCACATTTCTAGTTTTTCATTAAATTTGGTCCAATATTGATTTTATTGCGAAAAAACAATTTCCACATGTTAAATCCCCATAGACATCTTCACAGAGTGTCTGTGGGATTTAACATGGTGAAATTTTTCTAATTTCAGAAAAAGTGCACCGATTGTCAAAATGTAACTTTTGTTTTCTTTGTTAGACCATTTCCAAGCTATCTAACTAGGTTTCAGAATCAATTTCCAAAACTTTTTGTTTTTCGACTCCTCCTCCAGGTAGGTTCTCCACCTCTTTTTTCCCCATGTTAGATTCCCATAGAGAAGCTATTTTTAGCTCGCCTGCACGAAGTGCAGAAGAGCTTACATGTATATCATACCCCCGGCGTCGTCGGCGTCGGCGTCGGCGTCAGCGTTGTCCACAAACTTAACGTTGGGTAAATGTCTTATAACTTCTGTTTCCTTTCATGGAACACCTTGTTATTTCATACATGCATTCCTCAGATGACCCTCTATCATGCTGTAGCAAATCCATGACCCACCACCCAGCCCTTACCCCAAGGTCAAGGTTACAAACTTGGCACATTTATAAACTTAACGTTGGGTAAATGTCTTATAACTTCTGTTTCCTTTCATGGAACACCTTGTTATTTCATACGTACATTCCTCAGATAACCCTCTATCATGCTGTAGCAAATCCATGACCCAACACCCAGCCCTTACCTCAAGGTCAAGGTCACAAACTTGGCACATTCAAAAAATTAACGTTGGGGTAAATGTCTTATAACTTTTGTTTCCTTTCATGGAACACCTTGTTATTTCATACATGCATTCCTCAGATGACCCTGTATCATGCTGTAGCAAATCCATGACCCACCACCCAGCCCTTACCCCAAGGTCAAGGTCACAAACTTAGCAC
Organism: Conchocele bisecta; assembly: GCA_029237695.1. Classification (NCBI taxonomy): domain Eukaryota; kingdom Metazoa; phylum Mollusca; class Bivalvia; order Lucinida; family Thyasiridae; genus Conchocele; species Conchocele bisecta. Next base: position 60,883,574 of record CM055265.1, on the reverse strand, counting down.
ATTCATAAACTTAACGTTGGGGTAAATGTTTTATAACATCTATTTCCTTTCATGGAACGCCTTGATATTTCATACATGCATTCATCTGATGATAATCTATCATGCTATAGCAAATCCATGACCCAGCGGCCATCCCTTACCTCAAGGTCAAGGTCACAAACTTAGCACATTCATAAACTTAACATTGGGGTAAATGTCTTATAAGTTATAACGTCTGTTTCCTTTCATGGAACGCCTTGTTATTTCATACATGCATTCCTCAGATGACCCTCTATCATGCTGTAGCAAATCCATGACCCACCACCCAGCCCTTACCCCAAGGTCAAGGTCACAAACTTGGCACATTCATAAACTTAACTTTGGGTAAATGTCTGATAACTTCTGTTTCCTTTCATGGAACACCTTGTTATTTCATATATGCATTCCTCAGATGACCCTCTATCATGCTGTAGCAAATCCATGACCCACCACCCAGCCCTTACCCCAAGGTTAATGTTACAAACTTGGCACATTCATAAACTTAACGTTGGGGTAAATGTCTTATAACTTCCGTTTCCTTTCATGGAACACCTTGTTATTTCATACAATGTTAAGTTTTCGTGTTTGAGTCCATTTCTTTGTTACTGTACCACCTAGGACCACCAAACTTTCACAGCTTCATAATCAAGGGGTGCCCACCACATATCACTATCCAACATGTTACCTTTTTTTTTAACTTGACCCATTTTTACCGCGCAGTCAACTTAGCCATTTTCAATGTTAAGTTTTTGCGTTTACAATGTTAAGTTTTTGTGTTTAAGTCCATATCTTTGGTACTGTACCACCTAGGACCACCAAACTTTCACAGCTTCATAACCAAGGGGTGCCTACCACATACAACTATCCAACATGTGACTATTTATTTTACCTTCACCTATTATTTCTACATAATTCACTTAGCCATTTTCAACGTTAACCTTTTAACGTATGTCTGGTTAAAGTTTTTTGGTTAAAGGTTTTTCGTTATACTATATCTCTGCAACTGCTTCGCCCATTACCTTGAAACTTCACATGGGTGTTTTATCGTCATCCATATTTTCATTCTACCCCCCAACCGTGCGGCCCCTGTGCCCAATGTCAAGGTCAAATTACTTTTGAATTTTTTTGTTAAAGTTTTTTCGTGTACTATATCTATTTTTTGTCGCGCCTGCTTTAGCAGAGGCGCGACTATAGTCGGCGCTTTTTCCGTCGTCGTCCGCGGACCGTCCGTGTCGTCCGCAGACCGTCTGCGGACCGTCCGCGGACCGTCCGCGTCGTCCGCGTTGTCCGCGGATCGTCCGCGTCCTCCGCGTCGTCCGCGGACCGTCCGCGTTGTAGGCGTTGTCCGCGGACCGTCCGCGTCGTCCGCGTCGTCCGCGTCGTCCGCGTTTTCCGTGGACCGTCCGCGTCGTGCGTCCTCCGCGGACCATCCGCGTCCTCCGCGGACCATCCGCGTCGTCCGCGTCGTCCGCGTCGTCCGCGTCGTCCGCGTCGTCCGCGTCGTCCGCGTCGTCCGCGTCGTCCGCGTCGTCCGCGTCGTCCGCGTCGTGCCGCCGCGTCGCCTCCGCGTCCGTCCGCGTCGTCCGCGTCGTCCGCGTCGTCCGGTTTTTTTGTAAGGCAAATACGTTAAAGTTATTGTTTTTTCCAATATCTCTTTAACCCCTAGCCAGACTTTCATAATATTTCATATCAATGTTTGTCATGGGATGATGCTTCATTACTCACACCCCCACATCCAAATTCTCAAGGTCAAGGTCATTTATTTACTTGTAATGTTCACCGGTTTTGTAACAGAAATGCGTTAAAGTTATTGTTTTTTCACAATATCTCTTTAACCCCTTGCCAGACTTTGATAATATTTCACATCGATGTTTGTCTATGGATGATGCTTCATTACACACACCCCCACATCCAAATTCTCAATGTCAAGGTCATTTATTTACTTGTAATGTTCACGGTCAAATGCCTCGGCAGGCGCGACACCGCTTCCGTGGCGGAATTCTTGTTTAGTGTCCATGCCTCGCCCCAAGGTGCAACATGCAGGCCACGGCCATCCAGTCTACAAAAAGTGGGTATAATTATGTTATCCAAGTGCCTATGCTTGGAAAAAACCTGGCCTTCGTGGCTTTGCCTCGTTTTTTGTTATATTTGTTAGAGAAAAAAACACACACCCTTTTCATAAATGGACCAGTCTGAAAATCATTTAGTGATTATTTGATTGGTCGGAAAATTAACGTATTCAAATCCATTCCACATTGTTTGGTTTTTATGGGATGAAAAATAAATTGATCTTGCACGGAAAACAACATATATTCTTTTTACATCTATATTGTGAAAGTGGCCACTGTCACTCTGTCACATGGGTGAGAATTATACGGATGTGAACTGACAATAATTGATGTTGTGACAGAGCGACAGCATTGAGTACAATACGGAGCCCCCGGCCCTGCAGGCAGACAATTCGCTTTGCCCTGTGATGGAACAGAAGGAGCACGGCACGGCCATGAGAGACGAACTCTGTGGCCTGGACACTGGCCGCGGCACAGCCGGACTCTGCGAGTAAGTCACTGTATGAGACACGCCATGCGATTTTGTACCTAAGAACATGTGCGATTTTTCATGAAATATATTAACATGAATTGTGATATTTTCTGTAAATGACGTCAAAAGATGACAACATTTTCACAGCAAATTCGGAATACTATTAATATTTCGTCATCTTTCTACATCATTTACGTAAATATCATACAGTTTGTAAATAATTACAAATGGAGCCAAATTCAAGGGTTTTTTTTTGCGAACAGAATACCAGGCTAGTGTCGTTTGATATTAACCCTTTCAACACTACAGACCTCTTTAGCAGTGATTGCAAACAGTGTAGATCCAGATGAGCCGGCTTGTAACGAGCCGTCTCATCAGGATCTTATGAAACTTAACACATTCAATTAGACCACGAACCGAAGGTGTGTCATGCACAAGAATGACAACTCTTGCATAGCTAATTTTTTAGTTATCTCCCTTTTTTGTTTTCGCGCACTGATTTCCTGTCCGGAGCATAACTCGACCACCCTTTGGAATATTTTCATGAAACTTCACACATGCATAGACCACGACCCGGAGGTGTGTCGCGCACAAGAATGACAACTCTTGCGTAGCTAATTTTTTAGTTATCTCCCTTTTTTGTTTTGTCACTACAAACTGGACAATAATGCATGAAGACCCGTTTTCTCGTCTTCTCTGTACACCTTTTCTCGTGTGCTCTGTACACCTTACCTGTAGAGAGAACAATAGAGACTGGGAGAACCATGTGCTAGCATGGGCTAGCATGTGCAAATGTCCAGTGCTTGACCACTGTTGACCACAGGTAATTGTATCCCCCGGACTCCGTCGGGGGATACTATGGATTTGATAGCGCGCCGCGTCCGCCGCAGACACTTCTTGTCCGGAGCATAACTCGAACACCCTTTGGAATATTTTCATGAAACTTCACACATCCATAGACCACGACCCGAAGGTGTGTCGCGCACAAGAGTGACAACTCTCGCATAGCTAATTTATTAGTTATCTCTCTTTTTCGTTTCTCAAACTGATTTCGTGTCCGGAGCATAACTCCACCACCCTTTGGAATATTTTCATGAAACTTCACACATGCATAGACCACGACCCGAAGGTGTGTCGCGCACAAGAGTGACAACTCTTGCGTAGCTAATTTTTTAGTTATCTCTCTTTTTCGTTTCTCGAACTGATTTCGTGTCCGGAGCATAACTCCACTTGGAATATTTTCATGAAACTTCACACATGCATAAACCACGACCCGAAGGTGTGTCGCGCACAAGAATGACAACTCTTGCATAGCTAATTTTTTAGTTGTCTCCCTTTTTTGTTTTGCGCACTGATTGACCATAACTCGACCACCCTTTGGAATATTTATATGAAACTTCACATATTCAATTAGACCACGAACCGAAGGTGTGTCGTGCACAAGAATGACAACTCTGGCATAGCTAATTCTTTAGTTATCTCCCTTTTTTGTTTTCGCGCACTGATTTCCTCTCCGGAGCATAACTTGACCACCCTTTGGAATATTTTCATGAAACTTCACACATGCATAGACCACGACCCGGAGGTGTGTCGCGCACAAGAATGACAACTCTTGCGTAGCTAATTTTTTAGTTATCTCCCTTTTTTGTTTTGCGCACTCTACAAACTGGACAATAATGCATGAAGACCCGTTTTCTCGTCTGCTCTGTACACCTTTTCTCGTGTGCTCTGTACACCTTACCTGTAGAGAGAACAATAGAGACTGGGAGAACCATTCACCTGTCCATGTGCTGCATGTGCTAGCATGTGCAGATGTCCAGTCTTGACCACAGGTAATTTATACAGGTAAATTACTATACTCAACAAAACTAGAAACGTCCCCTGTTTTATAGCGGTGTAGCTCTGTCTATGTATGTACCACATGTTCAAAGTACATGTATTTTAAACCGTGGCGATGTTCAGAATACGATCGTGTAGAGTTTAGCCGATACACACGGTTTACATAGCGGCCAGTGACCGGAACGTTGATTTCCACTTTTTGCACGTGCACGCTATACTTGTCATCGATAAGGTGATTCAGTTCATGTCGTACCATTCATGCGATAGGGGCTATTCGGATAAAATTAAAAAACTTTTTTAATTTTTCACTGTTTTCGATATGCCACGGCTTTCCGAAAACGAGCGAAATCAGGCAATTGGGATGCTTGCGGGTGGGATGGCCGCCAGGGCGGCGTCGCGCCTCGGTTTGGTTGCTGTCGGAAGACGATTGATCGTCTTGCAGCCCGGTACCAGCAGACTGGGGCTGTTCACGACCGGCAGCGACCTGGTAGGCCTCGTGTAACGACGGCTAGAGCCGATCGTTACATTACGTTGACGTACTTACGTCAACGTCGATTGGCAGCCACAGTCACTGCTAGGCGATACGGTGTCTCAGGGCAGACCATTCGCAACCGGTTACGTCGTAACGCCCAACCAATCCGGGCACGCCGCCCGTACACTGGTCAGATAATGACCCAACGTCACCGTGCTGCCAGACTGTTATGGGCGCGACGTCATCTGAACTGGAGAAGGGCTGACTGGAACCGAGTTTTGTTCACCGATGAATCTCGGTTCACAGTTAGTCATGCTGACGGAAGATTACGGGTATACAGGCGTAAAAATGAAAGATTCACCGATTCTTGCATTGTTGAGAAGAACAGGTTTGGGGGAGGGAGCGTAATGGTCTGGGGTGGGATCATGGGAAACGGGAAGACAGATTTGGTTGTTGTACAGGGTCAACATCAATGCACAACGTTATGTTGCAGATGTGCTAAATGCACATGCCTTACCATTTATCCGTCAGTATGGTCCTGGTGTGACATTGATGCACGACAATGCCCGCCCCTCACGTAGCCAGGGTCACCACTCAATACTTACAGCAAAACAACGTCGACGTCATGCCATGGCCCACGGTCTCCCCGGATCTCAATCCCATTGAGCACATATGGGATGAGCTGGGCCGCAAAGCACGAGCTAACCATCAGATTGACAATGTTCGCGATCTTACACGGGCGTTACAACGGGAATGGAGGAATTTGCCCAACGCACTGGTATTGCGTTTACGTCACGTCGATGCGGCGTAGGATCATTGCATGCATTCATGCAAATGGTGGCCACACTCGGTACTAATGAGATTTACTGAATTTGCCACATTACTTATTGAAATTCCATCTCTAAACATTAATTAACACATTTCTGAGTTTTTGTGGTTTTTGATTTTGACCCCTACCGCCCTTGGCTGGTTATCTCTCGAATATTTAACAAGATATCCAAATGCAATTTATTGGCTTTGATACAGAAATGAATGAACTTGTTTTTCCATTTTGATTTTTAAAAGTAACCCTTTTGGTTTTTGATGAATCTTTCCTTAAACATGGAGGGACGTTTCTAGTTTTGCTCAGTATACATTGGATATTACATTTCCGTAAACTGTGTTTGAAAATATTGTGGCATTATGTGGACCTGTGCAGATATGTGATATATAGGACTATTAAAAAAAAATTCTGGGCTCCAGTAGCAAGCATTATTATTTTTAAACTTTTTTTTTCCATTTTTTTTTTATTTTTTTTTTTTCATTTTTTTTTTTCAAATTATTATTTTTCATTTTTGTCTAGTAGCATAAGGTTGTAAGTGCTATATACAGACTATTCACCTGTGCATGTGCTAGCATGTGCAACTGACCACTGACCACTTACAGGTAATTTATACAGGTAAATGATTATATTACATTTCCATAAACTGTGTTGAAAATATTGTGGCAATATGTGGACCTGTGTATATATGATATGAAGATAAATATAGGACTATTAAAAAACATTCTGGGCTCCAGTAGGGAGCATTATTCTTTTATTTTTTTTTAATTTAATTTTTTTTTTTCCATTTTTTTTTTACATTCTTTTTCAATTTTTTAACTGACCACTAACTTATTACAGGTAATTTATACAGGTACATTATTACATTTCCGTAAACTGTGTTGACAATATTGTGGCAGTATGTGGACCTGTGCAGATATATGTAGATAAATATAGGACTATTAACAAAAATTCTGGGCTCCAGTAGCGAGCATTATTATTATTTTTTTTTGTATATTACATTTCCGTAAACTGTGTGAAAATATTGTGGCATTATGTGGACCTGTGCAGATATGTAGATAAAATATAGGACTATTAAAAAAAAATTCTGGGCTCCAGTAGCAAGCATTATTATTTTTAATTTTTAAACTTTTTTTTTTCCATTTTTATTTTTTTTTTCAAATTCTTTTTCAATTTTTGTCTAATAGCATAAGGTCGTAAGTGCTATATACAGACTATTATCTATAATAAAACAATTATTGACTATGAGCCATAGAATATAATCTGATATTCTATGGCTCACTAGTCAATAATTGTATATGTTCGGGCCAGTGAAGATTGCTTTCGGGCCCAGGCTCGAGGTCAAGGCGGAGAAGGCGAGGCATCTGATTCCGCGGAATTCTTGTTTACTTATCTCCCTTTGTTGTTTCGTGCTCTGATTTTGTATCCAGAGCATAACTCGAACACCCTTTGGAATATTTTTATGCCCCACCACGATAGTGGAGGGGGCGTTTAGTGTTACCCTTGTCCGTCCGTCCTCCCGTCCGTCCGTCCATCCGTCCGTCCATCAATCACAAAACTTTAACACTCGGGTAAATGTCTCATAATTTCTTCATCCTTCGACCGATCTGCTTCAGGGGCGGCGGAAGCGGGGGGGCAGGGGGGGGCGGTCGCCCCCCCAATAATTTGGTTGGGGGGGCATAGCCCCCCCAATAATTCTGTAAAAAAATTATTTTTTACTGTAATATATTTGTGTAATCATGATTACTGGGAACCCGACTCTGACTGAGCCAACTCATTTAAGAGAGGGAGGAGCAGTTGGGACCTGCCGATCCGGCCTAACCGTCCATCCACGGAGTTTAATCAAACATTGTTCAAACATTGCTGAGAATGCAGGAAATTGTGTTTCACACCACTTGGATTTCAAAAATTTCCAGGGGGGGGGGGCATGCCCCCGACCCCCCTAGCGAATTCGGCCGGTAAATGTCTCATAATTTCTTCATCCTTCGACCGATCTGCTTCAGGGGCGGCGGAAGCGGGGGGGCAGGGGGGCAGGGGGGGGCGGTCGCCCCCCAATAATTTGGTTGGGGGGGCATAGCCCCCCCAATAATTCTGTAAAAAAATTATTTTTTACTGTAATATATTTGTGTAATCATGATTACTGGGAACCCGACTCTGACTGAGCCAACTCATTTAAGAGAGGGAGGAGCAGTTGGGACCTGCCGATCCGGCCTAACCGTCCATCCACGGAGTTTAATCAAACATTGTTCAAACATTGCTGAGAATGCAGGAAATTGTGTTTCACACCACTTGGATTTCAAAAAATTTCCAGGGCCATGGGGGGGGGCATGCCCCCGGACCCCCCTAGCGAATTCGGCCCCTTCGGGCCCTCACAAAGTTCGCCCCCCCAATAATCAATTGCTTCCGCCGCCCCTGTGCTTCATATTTCATATACACATTGCTCTGATGGTTCACTACCGCCCTGTGCCAAATCATCAACGTTCATCCTGCCCCCGCCAAGCCCAGGGTCAAGGTCACATACTTGGTGCTTCAAAAACTTTAATGCTCGGGTTAATATCTTATAATTTCTGTTTTCTTTCACGGATCAGCTTCATATTTCATATACACATTGCTCTAATGGTCCTCTACCGCCCTGTGCAAAATCCACGTTCGTCCTGCCCCCGCCAAGCCCAGGGTCAAGGTTACATACTTGGTGCTTCAAAAACTTTAACGCTCGGGTAAATATCTTATAATTTCTCTTTTCTTTCACGGATCAGCTTCATATTTCATATACGCATTGCTCTAATGGTCCTCTACCGCCCTGTGCCAAATCCACGTTCGTCCTGCCCCCGCCAAGCCCAGGGTCAAGGTCACATACTTGGTGCTTCAAAAACAACTTTAACGCTCGGGTTAATATCTTATAATTTCTGTTTTCTTTCACGGATCAGCTTCATATTTCATATACACATTGCTCTAATGGTCCTCTACCGCCCTGTGCCAAATCCACGTTCGTCCTGCCCCGCCAAGCCCAGGGTCAAGGTCACATACTTGGTGCTTCAAAAACTTTAACGCTCGGGTAAATATCTTATCTAATTCTGTTTTCTTTCACGGATCAGCTTCATATTTCATATACGCATTGCTCTAATGGTCCTCTACCGCCCTGTGCCAAATCCACGTTCGTCCTGCCCCCGCCAACCCAGGGTCGAGGTCACATACTTAGTGCTTCAAAAACTTTAACGCTCGGGTAAATATCTTATACTTTCTGTTTTCTTTCATGGATCATCTTCATATTTCATATACGCATTGCTCTAATGGTCCTCTACCGCCCTGTGCCAAATCCACGTTCGTCCTGCTCCGCCAATCCCAGGGTCAAGGTCACATACTTGGTGCTTCAAAAACTTTAACGCTCAGGTAAATATCTTATAATTTTTCTTTCCGTTCACGGATCAACTTCATATTTCATATACGCGTTGCTCTAATGATCCTCTACCGCCCTGTGCCAAATCCACGTTCGTCCTGCCCCCGCCAAGCACAGGGTCAACGTCACATACTTAGTGCTTCAAAAACTTTAATGCTTGGGAAATATCTTATAATTTCTGTTTTCTTTCATGGATCATCTTCATATTTCATATACGCATTGCTCTAATGGTCCTCTACCTCCCTATGCCAAATCCACGTTCGTCCTGCCCCCGCCAATCCCAGGGTCAAGGTCACATACTTGGTGCTTCAAAAACTTTAATGCTCAGGTAAATATCTTATAATTTTTCTTTCCATTCACGGATCAACTTCATATTTCATATACGCGTTGCTCTAATGGTCCTCTACCGCCCTGTGCCAAATCCAAGTTCGTCCCGCCCCCGCCAAGCCCAGGGTTAACATCACATACTTAGTGCTTCAAAAACTTTAACGCTCAGGTAAATATCTTATAATTTCTGTTTTCTTTCACGGATCAGCTTCATATTTTATATATGCATTGCTCTAATGGTCCTCTACCGCCCTGTGCCAAATCCACGTTCGTCCTGCCCCCGCCAATCCCAGGGTCAAGGTCACATACTTGGTGCTTCAAAAACTTTAATGCTCAGGTAAATATCTTATAATTTTTCTTTCCATTCACGGATCAACTTCATATTTCATATACGCGTTGCTCTAATGGTCCTCTACCGCCCTGTGCCAAATCCACGTTCGTCCCGCCCCGCCAAGCCCAGGGTTAACATCACATACTTAGTGCTTCAAAAACTTTAACGCTCAGGTAAATATCTTATAATTTCTGTTTTCTTTCACGGATCAGCTTCATATTTTATATATGCATTGCTCTAATGGTCCTCTACCGCCCTGTGCCAAATCCACGTTCGTCCTGCCCCCACCAAGCCCAGGGTCAAGGTCACATACTTGGTGCTTCAAAAACTTTAACGCTCAGGTAAAAGAAAATTTTGACTTGGAATTTGGCCTCATTTATTATCAAAGCGATATGTGGGACATCCGTGTTCTATGAACACATTTTCTAGTTTATTAAACTTCACACATGCATAGAAGACGACCCAAAGGTGTGTCGCACGTAAGAATGACAACTCTTGCGTCGTTAATTGTTTAGTTATCTCCCTTTGTTGTTTTGTGCACTGATTTCGTGTCCGGAGCATAACTCGAACACACTTTGGAATATTTTCATGAAACTTCACACATGCATAGACCACAACCCTAAAGGTGTGTCACGCAAGAATGACAACTCTTGCATCACTAATTTTTTAGTTATTCCCTTTGTTTTTTCCATCACTGATTTTGTCTCCGGAGCATAACTCGAACACCCTTTTTTCAAACTACTTGTGTATCTGGGGAGGGGGATACACATGCGCTTGTCGACAAGCGTCCATTTCTAGTTTCTGTTTGCCTTCAGCTAATATCTTCATATTGCACACATGCATTACTAATTAACGATACATCATTCCACATTCATACAATTACCTTTGCTTCTGATCGTACGTCCGTCCATCTGTCTGTTTATTTATTTGAAAGTTTTTGTAAGAGTTTCTCAAATCACCTATAATTTCTGTTTGCCTTCAGCTAATATCTTCATATCACACACATGCATTACTTAGTAACGATACATCCTTCCACATTAATACAATTACCCTCGCTATTGATTGTACGTCCGTACGTCCGTCCATCTGTCAGTTTATTTATTTAAAAGTTTTTGTAAGAGTTTCTCAAATCACCTATAATTTCTGTTTGCCTTCAGTTAATATCTTCATATTGCACACATGCATTACTAAGTAACTATACATCATTCCACATTAATACAATTAATCGTACGTCTGTGCGTCCGTCCGTACGTTCGTCCGTCCGTCTGTCAGTTTATTTATTTGAAAGTTTTTGTAAGTTTCTTAAATCACCTTTAATTTCTGTTTGCCTTCAGCTAATATCTTCATATTGCACACATGCATTACTAATTAACGATACATCATTCCACATTCATACAATTACCTTCACTTCTGATCGTACATCCGTCCATCTGTCTGTCTGTTTATTTATTTGAAAGTTTTTGTAAGAGTTTCTCAAATCACCTATAATTTCTGTTTGCCTTCAGCTAATATCTTCATATCACACACATGCATTACTTAGTAACTATACATCATTCCACATTAATACAATTACCCTCGCTACTGATCGTACGTCCGTCTGTCTGTCTGTTTATTTATTTGAAAGTTTTTGTAACAGTTTATCAAATAGGGGCCCTAATAGTCCGGCCGTCAGGGGCTTAACCTTGTTTTGAATAACATAGTTTTTTTTATTGGTGATTTTATATGTCTAGGCTATCCACATTTAGAATCCGAGTGATGCCACGCTGGCATCCTTGAGCAATTTGAGATATTTGCATACATCCAAGATGGCCGTCAAATATCAATATTATCCCATATATTTGCACTTACATGGCATATTTACCAATTTTCAAACTTTGTAAAGCAGTTATTGGGCACAACTAATTATTTGGGAACGTTTATGTGTAAAATGACATATTGACTCATTTGCATAAATCCAAGATGGCCACCAAATTTCACTATTATTCCATATACCGGTATTTGTACTTATATGGCATATTTAAGAATTTTCACACTTTGTAACGCGGTTACTGGGCACAAGTAATCGTTTGGGTACTTTTATGATGTAAGTGACAGATGGACTAATTCGCATAAATCCAAGATGGCCGCCAAATATATTTATTTCGCAATATGTTTATATTTATATATAAGAAAACGTAATACGGCGACGGCAACGTATTCATCAAAGCATGTGCGTCGAGATGTCCAACACAACCATAGCTAGCAGATCCCCAAACGACTTGCAGGAACAACATCAGACATAAATGAGAAAACAACGGAAGCTCCAAAGAACACAAAATTAATATTAATTAATACCAACACGATTTCTATGAAATATACGCGAACTACTTCAGACCACCACCATGACAACAGCGGAATGTTTATAATCCACCGACAGGGCGATGCCTACCAGATGGGTATTGCAATCCCTCATGATATGCTGGTGGTGTAACGTCTTGTATCTTAGTTTTGTAACAGTTCCATTCTGTGGGGCCTTATTTCTATATATTGAAATTTTAGTTCAGAATTTATTCATGAGGACCTTACAGGGCTACATATAGTCGTATATTAGTTGAGTGTTGTTCAAAGAGCCTTTCAACCTTCATTACATGGGCAATAGTTTGTTTGATGTGAACGACCGTCTTATGTATCCTTCATTCAACTTATATGTCGACAACCGACTCCACCGAACTAGTCAGAACATTACAGCAATTGGTTGCATGACATGCCCAAAATATAGTGCATGCAAGCTTCGATTTGCTACACCGACATTTCATAGTGTTGCACAGGGTGACTGTAGGCGCAACATCTACATTGCTGGGTACAACAGTAGATGAAAATGATTTGGCTTGATCATCTTTCATCCAACCATACTGAACTGGATCAAGCTGCACAGGCTGTTATCCCAATGCCTCTTTCCATAACGCTTCAGATACTGTTCCAGTCCCAATTCTTAGAGCCCACATTTTCAGACGTGCTTCAGACATTGTGACACAGTTCGGTTGTCCATTGCATGCTACAATGAATGCACTTGCTTGTTCGATGACATGTGGCATTCTGACATCTATGTCACCCAACAGGGAGAGTGAGTATCCAGCCCCTAGTGTCTTCAATACCTTGCCTTTGCAGATACCAAAAAAATCCTGATAGTGCGTGAGCAGATATACGTCGTGGTAATATGGCTTTATGTTTAGCTAAGGTTGCCCGAATGTTTACAACAGCTCTGTCATGCACTGGAAGTTTCACCAGGAATGGAGATGTCAATTTCTGCTCGGAGTAGTGGTACAGTAGTAACACAAACACGTCTGTGTCATCACACAAGACCGATACGCCAGTGTTATCATTGGCAGCCATAATCGATTGCTTAACAACAATGGTGTCGGCTTCCTGTGAAGACTGTGAACGTCTGACCTGTTTGTGCCGTCATCCTCTGTGCCTCAAGGATGTCATCATTGTGTCGGGATCCGTAGGTGGCATATCTATGAGTGACTTGTAAGCCGCTTTCGTCGCTGGTTTCAGTGTGATATTGTTCCCATGATACCCGAGTGTTGTACCCATTGAACTCAGGGCATTTATCCTCGGAATGTACGTCTTTAAAAACGTGAGGTCCAACTCATTTGCCCTCTTCCGCGATACAGCAGCTTGTACAATCACTTTCAGTGGTAGAGCTATCTTCTTTGCGACTGCTTCTGGCATTTCTGGTTTCTTTCCGCCGTTATATCGTTCAATGTTGACATTGTGAGCTATTTCATCTGCCATTTCAGACTAGGATATGCGACGAAAATTTCCATTGGATGCTTCCTTATCGTCATGCATGGTCGCCGATTGTGTTACTAGAAGAGCAAATGAATGGGTAGACAGTTTGCCATTTGAGAGGCAATATCAGCATCGAAGTTGTCAACTACCACCTGTACCAAGCCTTCATTTGCATCATGAATGCCAGCCAGTCTGTGTTTTGCGCTACTGCAGCTGACCTTTTAAAGCTCCGTATTACGTCATAAGAGTATGTTACTTGGAACTTATTCAGTGACTTGGAATCTCTCGCCATAATTCAAAGAGCAGTCAACAAATTAGTCGACTGATTACGCAACAAACTTGTAACTATATTACCAATACGTAATGCAGGCATAGTGGTACACAGCTTTGGAGATATGGCTGCGAGCAAGTTATGGAACGCGTTGCTCACAGACTCTTCCACTATATGTTTGTCTATCCGGGCATTGTAGTTCTTTTCCAAGGATATATCGTTTGTTTCCTTGCCAATTCGTTTGTTGATTTTCAAAATCGCCAAGTCGATGTCATCGTCTTCATCGGATACTAGGGTTAGAAGAGTAACAGTCTTACTCTTGAGCATCACCATGCTCGTCACACCTGGAAATGCCAGAGTTAATATGCCATCACCGAAACGAGCAGACAATTGGGACAACAAGAGGTGTTTAGACAGAATACGACCACCTTTGTCTGTGTATGCTTCAAACAGCTCTACTGAGTTCCAAACGTGACTCAAATCAGACTTGATAACTAGAAATTCAAATGTCGGGTCAATTGATTCGGCCTCTTTTGTGTTTGTCTTAGCACTCGACATGCAATTCAGTTTATAGTCCTTGTAGTAGCGTGAGTCAGCGGCATAGAGGTCATTGATAGCACCATCCACGCGAAGACGCATTTATAACGCCCATTCATCTCGGGGCCCGCACTCGTCACATTTAGCTATTATTGCATCTCTAAGTGATTGGTCACTTTGCCAAACTAGGTAAGCCGGTGTAAACGAATATTTTCCCCCCAGAATACTTCCCCCCCCCCCCGGGGGCAGATGTTCGCCAAATATTTTCCCCCCAGGCGAATAATCTCCCCCTCATTACGAATATTTTCCCCCCCGGGGGGTAGAATGTTCGCCGAATATTTTGCCCTCCACCGGAATATTCTCCCCCCCCCCCATTTCCTCCTGACTTTTATTACTGTTACTGTGGGGGGTATAATATTCGGCGAATAATTTGCCCTCCGCCAAACCCTCTGTGATATGTGTGTGATGTAGAGGAGAGGGGGGGGGGGATAATATTCGGCCAATATTTTGCCCCCCTGTCACCCAGTCAGCCAAACCCTCTGTGATATGAGTGTGATATATAGGAGAGAGGAGGGGGGATAATATTCGGCGAATATTTTGCCCCCCGTCTCCCAGTCAGCCAAACCCTCTGTGATATGAGTGTGATGTAGAGGAGAGGTGGGGGGGGTATATTCAGAGAATAATTTGCCCCCCGACCACCCAGTCAGCCAAACCGTCTGTGATATGAGTGTGATGTAGAGGAGAGGGTGGGGGATAATATTTGGCGAATAATTTGCCCCCCGCCCCCCAGTCAGCCAAACCCTCTGTGATATGAGTGTTGTAGAGGAGAGGTGGGGAGGATAATATTCGGCGAATAATTTGCCCCCCGCCCCCCAGTCAGCCAAACCGTCTGTGATATGAGTGTTGTGTAGAGGTGAGGTGGGGGGGATAATATTCGGCGAATAATTTGCCCCCCGCCCCCCGGTCAGCCAAACCGTCTGTGATATGAGTGTGGTGTAGAGGAGAGGTGGGGGGATAATATTCGGCGAATAATTTGCCCCCCGCCCCCCAGTCTGCCAAACCGTCTGTGATATGAGTGTGGTGTAGAGGAGAGGTGGGGGGATAATATTATCGAATAATTTGCCCCCCCCCCCGCCCCCCAGTCAGCCAAACCCTCTGTGATATGAGTGTTGTGTAGAGGAGAGGTGGGGGGGGATAATATTCGGCGAATAATTTGCCCCCCGCCCCCCGGTCAGCCAAACCGTCTGTGATATGAGTGTTGTGTAGAGGAGAGGTGGGGGGGATAATATTCGGCGAATAATTTGCCCCCCGCCCCCCGTCAGCCAAACTGTCTGTGATATGAGTGTGGTGTAGAGGAGAGGTGGGGGGGGGGGGGATAATATTCGGCGAATAATTTGCTCCCCGCCCCCCAGTCAGCCAAACCGTCTGTGATATGAGTGTTGTGTAGAGGAGAGGTGGGGGGGATAATATTCGGCGAATAATTTTGCCCCCCCGCCCACCGTCAGCCAAACCGTCTTGTGATATGATGTGTGGTGTAGAGGAGAGGTGGGGGGGGATAATATTCAGCGAATAATTTGCCCCCCGCCCCCCAGTCAGCCAAACCCTCTGTGATATGAGTGTTGTGTAGAGGAGAGGTGGGGGGATAATATTCGGCGAATAATTTGCCCCTCGCCCCCAGTCAGCCAAACCCTCTGTGATATGAGTGTTGTGTAGAGGAGAGGTGGGGGGGATAATATTCGGCGAATAATTTGCCCCCCGCCCCCCAGTCAGCCAAACCCTCTGTGATATGAGTGTTGTGTAGAGGAGAGGTGGGGGGATAATGTTCGGCGAATAATTTGCCCCCCGCCCCCCAGTCAGCCAAACCCTCTGTGATATGAGTGTGATGTAGAGGAGAGGGTGGGGGATAATATTCGGTATGTATGTATGTATGTTATGTATGGCACACATTGTAGATATTGGTTAGTCGTTGTAGATATACAAGCTAATCAGGATTTACACTGATCAAATTGACCACTTTATGCATGGCACACAGTGTAGATATTGGTTAGTCTTTGTAGATATACAAGCTAATCAGGATTTACACTGATCAAATTGACCACTTTATGTATGGCACACAGTGTAGATATTGGTTAGTCGTTGTAGATATACAAGCTAATCAGGATTAACACTGATCAAATTGACCACTTTATGTATGGCACACAGTGTAGATATTGGCTAGTCGTTGTAGATATACAAGCTAATCAGGATTTACACTGATCAAATTGACCACTTTATGTATGCCACACAGTGTAGATATTGGTTAGTCTTTGTAGATATACAAGCTAATCAGGATTTACACTGATCAAATTATCCCCCCCCCCCCCACCTCTCCTCTACATCACACTCATATCACAGACGGTTTGGCTGACCGGGGGCGGGGGGGGAAATTATTCGCTGAATATTATCCCCACCCCCTCTCCTCTACATCATACTCATATCACAGAGGGTTTGGCTGACTGGGGGGTGGGGGGCGGGGGGGGGGGGCAAATTATTCGCCGAATATTATCCCCCTCACCTCTCCTCTACACAACACTCGTATCACAGGAGGGGTTGGCTGACTGGGGGGCGGGGGGGGGGCAAAATATTTGCCGAATATTATCCCCCCTCTCCTCTACATCACACTCATATCACAGAGCGTTTGGCAGACTGTGAGACGGGGGGTAAAATATTTGCCGAATATATCCCCCCCCCCCTCTCCTCTACACCACACTCATATCACAGAGGGTTTGGCTGACTGGGGGGCGGGGGGCGGGGCGGGGGGGGGGCAAAATATTCGCCGAATATTATCCCCCCCCCCCCCCTCTCTACATCACACTCATATCACAGAGGGTTTGGCTGACTGGCTGACTGGGAGACGGGGGGGGGGGCAATATATTCGCCGACTATTATCCCCCACCTCTCCTCTACATCACACTCGATCACATCACAGAAGTGGTTTGGCTGACTGGGCGACGGGGGATAAAATATTCGCCGAATATTATCCCCCCCCCCCCCCCCCTCTCCTCTACATCACACTCATATCACAGAGGGTTTGGCTGACTGGGCGACGGGGGCAAAATATTCGCAGAAATATTATCCCCCCCCCCCTCTCCTCTACACCACTCATATCACAGGGTTTGGCTGACACCGGGGGCGGGGGGGAAATTATTCGCCGAATATTATCCCCCCCACCTCTCCTCTACATCACACTCATATCACAGAGGGATTGGCTGACTGGGGGGGGGGCGGGGGGCAAATTATTCACCGAATATTATCCCCCCCACCTCATATCATATCACAGAGGGTTTGGCTGACTGGGGGGCTGGGGCAAAATATTCGCCGAATATTATCCCCCCCCCCCCTCCCCCCCCCTCCTCCCCTCCCTCTCTAATAATTATATCTCCCCTACATTGCACTCATATCACAGAGGGTTTGGCTGACTGGGGGACGGGTTCAAATTATATTCGCTGAATATTATCCCCCCCCCCCTCTCATCTACATCACACTCATATCACAGAGGGTTTGGCGACTGGGAGACGGGGGGCAAATTATTTGACGAATATTATCCTACCCCCAACACCCTCTCATCTACATCGCACGCATATCACAGACAGTTTGGCTGACCGCGGGGGGGGGGGGGGGGGGGGGCAAAATATTTGCCGAATATATCCCCCCCCAACTCTCATCTACATCACACTCATATCACAGAGGTTTTGGCTGATTGGGCGACAGAGGGCAAAATATTCGCCGAATATTATCCCCCCCCTCTCCTCTACACCACACTTATATCACAGAGGGTTTGGCTGACTGGGGGGGCGGGGGGCAAATTATTCGCCAAATATTATCCCCCCACCCTCCTCTACATCACACTCATATCACAGACGGTTTGGCTGACCGGGGGGCGGGGGGCAAAATATTCACCAAATTTTATCACCTCTTATCTACATCACACTCATATCACAGAGGGTTTGGCTGACTGGGCGACGGGTGGAAAAATATTCACCGTAATATTATCCCCGCCCCCCTCTCCTCTACAGCACACTCATATCACAGAGGGTCTGGCTGACTGGGGCGCAAAATTATTCGCCAAATTTTATCCCCCCCCCCCCCACCCTCTCCTCTACATCACACTCATATCACAGACGGTTTGGCTGACCGGGGGGTGGAGGGGCAAAATATTCACCAAATATTATCCCCCCCCATCTCTCATCTACCGTATTTACCCTATGTATTGGGACAGTAAAAAATAAATAAAATTATACGTGTCCCAATACATAATATAAAATAAATTAATTATTTTGTTTGGTGTCCCAATTATTAATATTGAAAGTTTGTATCCTCGAAATTTCGGTTAGTACACGGTTGTGCCTTGGCTCCCGAATTGTTTGCCAATTTGTATATCAAAATCGTGTTAAATTTGTAACACGACTATTGTCAGAAATCGTATTAAATTTGCGATTTTTTCCCAAATTAGACCCAAAATAAACGATTTTTTTTTTTTTTTTTTTTTTTTTTTTTTTTTTTTTATATGGACGCATAGCCTCCTTTTAACTCACCGATGTGTGCAGCTGATCACGTTTGCACATTTCGTAAATTAATCCGAGCAAACTGGGAATAACATCAATTATTGGTCCCAGTAACAAAGCAGTGCTAATTGTTATGTGCTCGATTGAATTTTTCCGGCATGCGTTCGCGCTCACCATTGGTGGAATATTAATTAGGTGTAAAAGGCTGACCAATCGGAGATCGCGTATCAGTGGCGCAGATTAACTCGACCCAGATTAACTAAATTGTTACAGCACTGCCCACGCCCCCGGCGCATGTACACAGCTGGCCTTGTTTCGCTACATCATAATTGAGCCAGTGCATGAGATAATCAACTTTATTATATAACCGAGATTTTCGCCGAGAATGATTTGACTTTTCTACAAATATATCGGAAAGTTGATAAAATTTTCAGAGCAAATGCGTAATAATTACTAATTTAATATTCGTCAACATTCGATATCGTTTACAGAAAATGTACGGTACACTATTATCAGATTCATCTTCGTCGAAAATCTCACGTGATAAGCCTGATTACCTCATGAACTGGCGCAAAATTATAACACGTCGAGCAAAACATGTCTATACAGGTCTGTGGTGTTGAAAGGGTTAAAACTCAAACCCACAGGTGGAATAGTCGGACGTGTGACGCAAAGAAAATGACCATTACAAAAATATCCATTACCCCACCCACTTGATCTCGTTCTATTATTAACGTCATGTACAGTACGATACCAGGTGGGTGGGATAATGGGATTTTTTTAATTGGCATTTATTTTGGTGTCATAGGTCCGAGTCTTCCACCTGTGCTCACCATATGAGTAAACACAGTTTGCAACGCACGAGCTTGTCACGTGACGTTGCAGCTGATGGAACAGGATATCGGTCATTGAGTCATTGCGTCATCTAATGATGATGGCTACACGGTTTACTACACTTTTTTCTACACGCGTTTACAATAATGGATTGCACGGACCTGCGTAGATCTACATTCTACATGAACATGATGAATAAATAAATAAAACATGACGTTAACAATTCTTGGATTCAATATTACATGCGAAGATTAACAGTGAAAACTTATGGCATATTATAGCATTGGCGACGTCGTTCATTCGCAGTCACAGTGTACAGTGTACATGTATTTTTTGTTGACATTATGATGCGTCTTGGGCGAGAACGGATATAGCACGGTTCGGATAAGCAACACGGAAGGTTGTATGTCGGCGGACTTCCGTGTACTTCCGGATCGCACTGTACTATACTTTCGGATACTGGATACTCGTGAATATTGATGAGAGGGCGGGGCGATGTATCAGGAGTATTTCCGTGTGAATCGAAATAATTTTCGCAAATAAATCACATTCCGGCATTGACAGGCGGCATTGTCGATGTATACGGTTTATTGGTAATCTATTTAATCAACAGAGCTCAGATTTACCGTCAGCACTGTGTTATATTAGTTAATCAGCGACGGCCTCTGTTTATAGCGAGACGTGCCAATAGTCGGCATGACCAGTAGCCGGTGAAAAAAAATAAAAAAAATTGGAGTGGCGATTTTTTTATTTTCCCCAGCGGAATCCCCGACTGTGTTTAAAAGTATTTAAAAAAAAAAAGAAGAGATGTCCCAATACTTAAGGTGCAGAAATTATTGATTTTTTTTTTTAAAATTGTGATGTGTCCCAAAACTTGTTTCCTAAAAAATAATTATTTCTCCCCAAAACGGGGGTGTCCCAATATAAAGGGTGTCCCAATACATAGGGTAAATACGGTACATCACACTCATATCACAAAGGGTTTGGCTGACTGGGCGACGGGGGGGGGGCAAAATATTCGCCGAATATTATCCCCCCCCCCCCCCCTCTCCTCTACACCACACTCATATCACAGAGGGTTTGGCTGACCGGGGGGGCGGGGGCTAAAATATTCACCGAATATTATCCCCCCCCCCCTCTCCTCTACACCACACTCATATCACAGACGGTTTGGCTGACCGGGGGGCGGGGGGCAAATTATTCGCCGAATATTATCCCCCCACCTCTCCTCTATACAACACTCATATCACAGAAGGTTTGGCTGACTGGGAGGGGGGGGGGGGCAAATTATTCGCCGAATATTATCCCCCCCCCCCCCACCCCCCCTCTCCTACATTAGACTCATATCACACACGGTTTGGCTGACCGGGGGCGGGGGGCAAATTATTCGCCGAATATTATCCCCCCACCCCCCACCCGATTTTACCAATGAATGGGAGGTGGGATGGGGGGGAGAATATTCGTGTGGAGGGGAAAATATTCGGCGAATAATTTCCCCCCCGGTGGAGATATTCTGGGGGGGGGGGGAGAATATTCTGTGACACCGGTCTCCATCGCTTTGATTCTGGGGTCTTACTTTTTAAATTGCATGATTGCCACAGAACACACATTGCTGCTTAAAGACGAATGGACGTTTCACTGATCGTCTTAGATATTTTGTTGGGATGAATGGATGTTTTGTCATTGTGACTTTTTCATTTCCGCTTCCTGTGCTGTGGTGTGATGACGTATAAGTTGACACACAACTACGGTGACAATGTAATGTACAGACGTCATCATTCTCCACAGTTGCTCAAGACCCAGGTGAACACCATCATCGTACTCCTTTAGCTGCAACAAATTATTGTTTTCGTCTAACAACGCTATCCTCTTTTCTCAGGACATTTTTTTGCCTATGCGCAACTGTAACGTTAACAATTATGCCAATTTTCAGAAAATCTACACGCTGTATATATCGAGAAATACAAGCAACCATCATATTTCTGGAGCTGTTCATGATTGTATAATGGTAAAGGACGGAGTTCAAAAGCAGAAATACTGTATGTTTATAAATATATTTTGCTCACCAATCTCATGCAAAAAAAGGCAATATGTAGTACATGTTCGCGATCTGAGAACAATTAATGTGGCCAAAGTTTTTTTGAGTTTCGGCGGCGGCTATCTTGGATTTCCTGAAAATACGAAATGATCTATTTTACAATAATAAATGTAGAATAAAAATACACATAACTAGCATTTTAAATACATAAATGTATCATATAGTGGCGATTACATGAACTATTATCGATATTTGGTGGCCATCTTGGATTTATGCAAATATCTCAAATTGCTCAAGGATGCCAGTGTGGCATCACTCGGATTCTAAATGTGTGGATATGTAAAATCGCCAACAAAAAAAATATGTTATTCAAAACAAGGTTCAGGCTAAAATCTCATTCTGACGACCGGACTATAAGTTTGTTGACAGGCCACATTTTCTAGTTTTAGGGAAAAAAACACCCCATTCTTATAAATGGACTAGTCTGAAAGGTATTTTGTGACGATTATGTTAGTTGGAAATTACCACAACACAGTCCATTCCAGTTATTTAAGGTGAAAGGCTTAAGTTTAACTGACAAGGCTAAGAGTGTGTAGGAATTCCGAGGCTCACTGAGGAATTCCTACCTATTACGAGCCAAGCCAATTTGACAATTGTGAGGAAAATTATTTTTTCTATTTTAAAGATTTTACCAGATTCCTACTATACTGTACGCCAATCGTCACTTTCATTCTTTTCATAATGATTCACATTACAATCTGTGACGTCGATCTGTGAATGTCGGTTATTTATTCCAATATTGTGTTTTTTGCACTTGAAAGTTTGATGCAAAATTTCAACTATTGTGGAATTTCTTCACGTATGACCTCTTGCCATATGCCCGGATGTGGCTACTTGTGGCCAATGAAAATTCTCAGAAATGTGTACACCCCTTGCTGTTGAAATTATTGTCTTGTATGTTATACTGCTTTATCACATGAAATTCTTGTTATGCCATGTTTAACCCCATTTCATAAATGTGTTATGACACAAATGTCATGTAATAACACCTGGAGCGAATTTGATTGGCTTCACCCCACATTATGTCAAATGAATATAAAATAAAGACGTTCCAAATTATGGCGCGACAAAGTAATGATGTTTTGACGTTGACGTCATCATGTTTTAAACGTCATTAGAAATGTTCGTGACTCATTAAAATTATTGCAATTGTCAGAATAAGCTCCCATTTGGTAGTATGAAGTGTTTACAAAGAACAGGAACTTCTTATATGGCATATTTATCATAATTGTACTGTTAGGATTAAAACTATTTTACTCTGTGGATATTTTCAACTAGATACGAAAATAGTCACCGGCGTCTGCTCATTGAAACGTATTGGATATCTCCACGTTTTCTGCTCTTTGGAGGCTGAAGTCATGTGATAAACAGAATCTCAAACTCGTTTCCCATTGCTATGAATTTATGAAACTCGTCCGCAATTTTATGCAAATTGTGCGTGACTCGTTTCATAAATCTCATATCAAATAGAAACTCGTTTGAGATTCTCTATGTATTACCTTTTGTCGTCTGCTGTTTATTTTTTTATTTTCCTTTTTTTTGTCATCAAAAACATGGTTTGACAATACTTTATAGTAATTTCCATTGTCAGACCATGTTTTTATTGAGAAAGAAGACAAAAAAATAAAATAACAGCAGACGGCAATTGACGTCCCCACATTCCAAGTGTTACAGGACCCACAATGATATCACTGTCCCATCTGTTTTACAGGGCACACTGCAGGGAGTAACTGTCAAACCATGTTTTTATTGACAAAGAAGACACAAAATAAAATAACAGCAGATGGCAAATGACATTCCCCACATTCCATGCCTCACTGATATCTATTTACAGGGTCCACTACAAGGAGTAGCTGTCAAACCATGTTTTTTATTGACAAAGAAGACCAATAAAATAAACAACAGCAGATGACAAGTGACATACCCCACATTTCATGTGTTAACCCTTTCAACACCACAGGCCTGTACAGTGGTATTGGCAAATAGTGTAGATCCAGATGAGCCAGCTCGTGACGAGCCGTCTCATCAGGATCTGCACTTTTTGCAAGTAATTTTCATATTTTTGAGAGCAAAGACACCCCATTTTCATAAATGGACTAGTCTGCAATCATTTTGTGATAATTGGATTGGTTGCAAAATTAACATATCAAAATCCATTCCAGTTACTTAGGGGTGAAAAGGTTAAATGAGCCACACTGATAACTATTTACAGGGTGCACTTCAAGGAGTACCATGTTTTTATTGACAGACAAAGAAGACACATAAAATAAACAACAGCAGATGACAATTGACATTCCCCACATTTCATGTTGTAAATCGAGAGATTGTGGGTTCAAACTTCGCCTAGGACATCAAAAATACTTTCATAGTATTTCCATCCCACTGGTCTGTCGGATGAGACTTTAAACTGTGGTCCCGTCTCTATATGACCTTAGCTGTTGCTGGGACGTTAAACCCTTTCACTTTCACTTTTACAGGCCTCACTACAAGGAGTATCTGGTGGGCCTGTTGAACCGTAACAAGATCGACCCGGTGGCCATTATGAGCCTGACGGACATGAAGATATTGCTGGACCGATGTGATCTCGCCTTACCAGAGTTACAGTCCACCGAGAACGAGCTCCAGTATAAGAAACGTCTGCTGCAGGTAACTTGGTGCTCAATGATATAGATTGTGGCCTAGGGGTTAGAATGCCTGAGGTTGTGGGTTCAACCTTGGGTATCAAAAATACTTTCATAGTATTTCTATCCCACTGGTCTGTCGGATGAGACTTTAAACTGTGGTCCCGTCTCAATATGACCCTTCCTGTTGATTGGACGTTAAACCCATTCACTTTCGTGTTGTTGAGTTGTGATCTCGGATATATGTAGAAAATTATGAAACGGGGCCGTTTCTCTAAACTTCGTAAGACTAAAATGTCTAAGTGCAAAATTATTATAGCCTGTAAATTTCACACTAACAATGTTTTCTTTTAAACAATTATTGGATTTACATTTATTGAGCATAGGCTGCAGCAGCCTATGCTCAATAAATGTAAATCCATCAATTGAAATTTTCAGACGATTCTAAATTTGCACTTACAAACATTTTAGTTGTACGAAGATTAGTGAAACGGCCCCAGGTTAGTAGTTTAATTAAAGATTTGCATTGTATTTATTTATCCAATTGTGTATATAAGTTGCCTGAACAAAACTGAGATCAGTGAACAAATATTTAAAAGTTTTTTCTGAATTTGATGGTTAATACTAATTTCATAATATAGAATTATTTGTCATACTTAAATTAGTGTTTTTAAATCTTGAACCGTATGATCATTTCACTCGTATGTGTATAGTAAAAATGCATTACCAAATTATTTCCTCTGTTTATCACAGTTATCACAATGGTGTGATTGGTTAACACGTGTCATTTGCAGAGCACGAGGTGAAAAACCCAGATTATCTATTGAATATCTGAGACATCATCTGAGACGCAATGCCTTTAAAGGGATAAATAAGTTGTATACATGTATTATCAAAAATACGCGAACACCTCCCCGAACCATCTGGCAGACAAAAGGACTGCCTAGCACGACTGCCCCCACCCCCATATCATCTTCAAACTGCATATATCATTCGAAACACAGCTCATCATAATAAACTTATTAACAGTTTCCTACATAGTCATGACTGGTGGCCTCGAAGAAATTGACCACATTCATATGGTCGAGGGGATGGGTTGTGTTCTAGGTCCTAGGGATTAGAACACCTGACTTCCAACCCAGAGGTGGATTCAAACCTCGCAGTGGGAATTAAAAATACTTTCATTGTATTTCTATTCCACTGGTCTGTTGGATGAGACTTTAAACTGTGGTCCCTTCTCTATATGACCTTAGCTGTTGCTGAGACGTTAAACCCATTCATATGATTGAAAATGATCATTGTAATGAAAATATAATCTGAAATGTGTATAAAAACCTGTATTAACTACTGTCTGATCCACGAAACCTGCCCATATTTTACGGCCATTCAAACAATGCAAAAACTAATTTTTTCGATAATATTAAATTTTATCAAAATTTAAGAATGACCTTTCTTTTTATTTCATGAAATTTGGTCAAATATTGGAACCTGAAAAATCACAAGATTTTGTCAGACATGATTGGATTTAACATATTTCTGCATGGTAGTGTTTTTATGCCCCCCGGTCTTGGTAGTGCCGGAGGCATATAGTGTTTGGACTGTGTGTCTGTCCATCCGTCTGTGTGTCTTGTCACATTAAGAAGTTCGCTGTAGTTTCTCAATTATGTCATTACTGCTATATCCTTTGAAGGATTGCTTAAATAGTTCAACACAGCATACCTGTGGATAAATGCCACACATCCATGCTGCCATTAATATGACCTTGACCATTTGACCTTCAGCAGATTAAGAAGTTCGCCAGAGTTTCTCAATTCTGTCATAACTTCCACATCCCTTGATGGATTACTTCAATATTTCAATGTATCACACTTGTGAATAAATGCCACACATCCATGCTGCCCTTAATATGACCATGACAACTTCGAACTGTTTCACACATTTAGAAATTTGTTTCTCAATTCTGTCATATCGTCTATATCTCTGGAAGAATCACTATATTTTAATGCATCATACTTGTGAACAAATACCACACATCCATGCCGTCCTTAATATGACCATGACCTTTTGACCTTCACAACTTTGAACTTTTTCTCAAATGAAAATTTATTATTAACTTTCTCACAGTTTCTACAATCTGCCACCGGGGACATTCGTGTGCCGACACACACATTTTATTGTTTATTGATCATGTAGCGAATTTATAGTTTTATTTCTCCATGACGATAAAATGCTTGACGCGCAGGGATTATTCATACGTGGCGATATCTGATAACTGATAACCAAAGAAGTTTTTTATGGCCTTATTACAGTATTAGCACATTCATTATTTATATGTTGTAGTTCACCATTTTCGTTCATTATTATTTTTCATTATACCCCCCGCAACGAGTTGAGGGGGGGTATACTGGAGTCAGGTTGTCCGTCCGTCCGTCCGTCCGTGCGTCCGTCCGTACTTACGAGAGCTACATTGTGAGGTTGCTGTGTTGTGCTGAAACCCAACCACCGCCCTATTTAAGACACTTGGATAAGTGTTTTTCAAATATAATTAACTAATGGCTAGCTCATTTGCATATTATGCGATTTATTCCGTAAGAGAATCGTTAAGGAAGAAAATAACGGAATAAGTTGCTACATTGTGAGGTTAACCCCACAGTGTAAACATCAAAGGAAATAACCTCACAATGTAGCTCTCGTAAAGAACGTCCGTGCGTCCCGTCCGTCCGTCCGGATAAACTTAACATCAGAGAAATAAAATTGTTATAACTCTATTTCCTTCATCTAAAATGCTTGATATTTCACACATGCATTCCTGTAAGGCTCTACTCCACCATGCTGTGCCAAATCCACGACGTCCAACCCCCGCAGATCCCAAGGTCAAGGTCAATTTACTTAGTTCCGTAAACTTAACATCAGAGAAATATTGTTATAACTTCTATTTCCTTCATCTAAAAATGCTTAATAATTTCACACATGCATTCCTGTAAGGCTCTACTACCATGCTGTGCCAAATCCACGACCCGTCCAACCCCCGCAGATCCCAAGGTCAAGGTCAAATACTTAGTCTCTTTACAAAACTTAACATCAGAGAAATATTGTTATAACTTCTATTTAACCTTCATCTAAAATGCTTAATATTTAACACACATGCCTTTCCTGTAAGGCTCTACTACCATGCTGTGCCAAATCCACGACCGTCCAACCCCCCGCAGATCCCAAGGTCAAGGTCAAATACTTAGTCTCTTTACAAAACTTAACATCAAGAGAAAATATTGTTATAACTTCTATTTCCTTCATCTAAAATGCTTAATATTTCACACAATGCATTCCCTGTAAGGCTCTACTACCATGCTGTGCCAAATCCACGACCGTCCAACCCCCGCAGATCCCAAGGTCAAGGTCAAATACTTAGTCTCTTACAAAACTTAACATCAGAGAAATATTGTTATAACTTCTATTTCCTTCATCAAAAAAGCTTAATTATTTCACACATTGCATTCCTGTAAGGCTCTACTACCATGCTGTGCAAAATCCATGACCGTCCAACCCCCGCTGATCCCAATGGTCAAGGTCAAATACTCTTTACAAAACTTAACATCAGAGAAATAAGTTATAACTTCTATTCCCTTTTCCAATTCATTGAAAATTCTTATTATTTCACTTGTGCATTCTCTAAGGTTGTACTAATCATGCTGTCACAAATCTACGAGTGTCCAACCCCCGGCTGCTCCCAAGGTCAAGGTCACATACTTAGAATCCTCTTTACAAAACTTAACATCAGAGAAATATGTTATAACTTCTATTTCTTTTCTTTCATGGAAAATACTTAATATTTCATATGCTGTGACAAATCCCCCCGCTGATCTCGAGGTCAACGTCACATACATACCGTATAACATTGGCTTAACGGCCCCCTCCTAATAAACGCCCCCCCCCCCCCCCCCAAACCCCCCCCCCCCCCCCCCCAAATAAAAAAAAAAAAAAAAAAATTCCTTTTTTTTTTTTATTTTTTTTTTTTATTTTTTATTTTTTTTAATGCTAATAAATAAAAACGCCCCCCCCCCCCCCCCCCTAAATAATTTTTTTTTTTTTTACCAATGACCGCCAATTTCAAACACAAATAGTCTTTAAATCTTTATTTGTGTTTGAAATTGGTGGTCCTTGGTAATTTTTTTTTTTTTTTTTTTTTTTTTTCTTTTTTTTTTTTTTTTTTTTTTTACTGGCTAATAAACGCCCCCCCCCCCCCCCCCTTTTGTAAAATGTAACGCCTCCGGGGGCGTTAATTCGAGGTTATACGGTAGTCTCTTTACAAAACTTAACATCAGAGAAATCTGGTTATAACTTCTATTTCCTTGCTCGGATCTGCTTCACATTTCACACACTCATTGCTCCAATGGACCTCTACCACCCTGTGACAAATTCACGTTCATGCCGCTCGCGCTAATCCCAGAGTCAAGGTCACAAGAACCCACACACTTGGAAATTTGTACATATTTTTTAGGGGTACCTGGGCCCACGCGGGGGGTATAATCCGTAAGCCTCGCTTACTGACCAATCTAGTTTTTTTCAAGAAGAAAATCGTAGACGAACATCTCAAACAAAAATAATATGTTCTATAAATTTAATATAACTTTAGAATGTCGTCAGATATGATTGGATTTAACATATTTTTAGCTCACCTGAGTGAAGCTCATGTGAGCTATTGTTACCGCAATGTGTCCGTCCGTCGTCCGTCCATCGTCCGTACGTGAACGTCTTCTCCTCAGTAACCAATGGGTCTATAGTCACCAAACTTCATGGTCATGGTCCTTAGGTAGGGGGATTACAAAATTGTTAAAATGACGTCATTATGTAATCCAAGATGGCCGCCGTCTGAAAATAGCACAAATTCTTCAAAAATCTTCTTCTCAAGAACCGCCAACCAGATTTCGACAAAACTTGGTAGGAATGATCGATGTACAATGCTCTTTCAAAGTTGTTAAAAAGGAAAAATGGTGACCCCGGGTCAAAAATGGGCGTGCCTTGGTGGGGTCAAATTATTTTTGACCGAATATGGTCATGTCATATATCAAATCGAAGTTATCAACGAGGCGATCACTCTGGTGCATTTTTCTTCGAAATCGGATGGTTATGTCATCCAATATGGCCGCCGAAAGGTCAAAAGGTCGTTCTTTTATTAGAGATTTCAAAATTCTTCTTCACATGAACCGCTTGGCCTAATTGGTAGCAAAACTTAAAAGTTATGGTCCATGGGTGAAGCCTTTTCAGATTTGTTAAAATGGCGGTCATCGCTAATCCAAGATGGCCACCGTCTAAAAATTAAAAATAGCATAAATTCTTAACAAATCTTCTCATGAACCGCTAGCCGGATTTCAACAAAACTTAAAAGTTAGGAATGATCGATGTACAATGCTCTTTCAAAGTTGTTAAAATAGTGACCCCTTCCGGGGTCAAAAATGGCGTGGCCCGTGGGTCAAATTGGGGTCAAATTTTATTTTATTTTTAACCGAATATGGTCGTGTCTATCAAATCGAAGGTATCCAAATGAGGCGATCGTTCTGGTACATTTTTTGTCGAAATTGGATGGTCATGTCATCCAAGATGGCCGCCGAAAGGTCTAAAGGTCGTTCTTTATTAGAGATTTCAAAATTCTTCTTCACACAAACAACTTGGCCCATGGTGGCCAAACTTCACAGTTATGGTCCATGGGTGAAGCCTTTTCAGATTTGTTAAATCGGAGGTCGTCGCTAATCCAAGATGGCCGCCGTCTAAAAATAAAAATAAGCAGTAAATTCTTAAAAAATCTTCTTCTCATGAACCGCCCCAGCCGGATTTCGACGGAACTTGGTAGGAATGATCGATGTAGAATGCTCTTTCAAAGGTGTTAAAACGGTGACCCCGGGGTCAAAAATGGGTGTGGCCGGTGGGGTCAAATTTTATTTTTGACCGAATATGCTCATGTCATATATCAAATTGAAGGTATCGATGAGGCGATTGCTCTGGTGCAATATTTGTCGGAATATGATGATTATGTCATCCACGATGGCCGCCAAAAGGTCCTTTTATTCGAGATTTTGAACGTCTTTTTCTCAGGAACCACATGGCCGATGCTCGGCCAAACTTCTTAGTAAGTTAAGATCCTTTGGTGAAGCATTTTCAGATTTGGTAAAATGAGAGTCATCGCTTAATCCAAAATGACCGCCATCTAAAAATAGCACAATTTGTTTTAAAACACATATGAACTCAATGTCACATTCTCCTCTGGTGTTCATGGAGTCAGGTGAGCGAATTAGGGCCATCATGGCCCTCTTGTTTATTTATTGATGGCGAATGTATAGTAAAATTTTATTTCTCCACGACGATACATTATTTACACGTTGTCGTTCGCCAGCTTTCAATCAATGCCTGTAAATACAATTGTCATGTGTCTCGTGTATTTCAGTTTATCCAGGAGAAGATTCCCCTGACGAGATGATCCTGCTGCCGATTAGGTCACAATGTTCTGTGATGTAGCTGTAGTATATTAGGTCACAATGTTCTGTGATGTAGCTGTAGTATATTAGGTCTCAATGTTCTGTGATCTAGCCTGTAGTATATTAGGTCGCAATGTCCTGTGATGTAGCTGTAGTATATTAGGTTGCAATGCTCTGTGATGTAGCTGTAGTATATTAGGTCTCAATGTTCTGTGATGTAGCTGTAGTATATTAGGTCACAATGTTCTGTGATGTAGCTGTAGTATATTAGGTCGCAATGTTCTGTGATGTAGCTGTAGTATATTAGGTCACAATGTTCTGTGATGTAGCTGTAGTATATTAGGTCGCAATGTTCTGTGATGTAGCTGTAGTATATACGAGATACGCCATCTGATTTTGTACATACAGGAGTGTGAGAAGCAAAATTTGAGAAAAGGGGAAATTGGTTAAAAATGTAATGAAAAAGAGGCAACCTATCCTTTGTGATTTTTGCGCAGTTTCCACAAACTCCAGCACTTTTTTTTTTCTTAAAAAACAGGAAATCAGCTGAAAAGAGGAAAATTCACATCCCTGAGTCCTAAGAACATGTGTGATGTTTCATGGAAAATATTTACAGAAACTGTGATGTTTTCTGTAAAGCATCTCAAAAGTTGACGAAATTTTCAAAACAAATATGTTTCATGAGATATCACACATCTTCTAAGGTACAAAATCACACGGCATGTCTTATGTGGATGACGCTGGAGAAATGGGGTTTATGGAATTTGTGACCAGTGTAGCTCCTGGTCAAATAGCACACTCCTGTAACCTGAAAACGATTTATATTGCTTGTTAGAAGCACGGCACGGGTTTCATTGATGGAATTGTGAACAGTGCAGATCCTGTAGCCTGATAACGATCTACTGTCTGTTTCACGAAACCTTCCCAAATTTTACGGCCATAAAAACGATGCGAACAAAATATTTTTTTCAATAATATTAAATTTTATCAAAATTTAAGAATGAGCCTTCTTTTTATTTCATGAAATTTGGTCAAATATTGATTTTATTACGAAATTGGGAACTTAACATGGGGAAAAGAGGTGCAGAACCTGGAACCTTACATTTTGAAAATCCGTCCACTATTTCTGAAATTAGAAAAAGTTCCCCATGTTAAATCCCCATAGACATCTTTAACATGTGGAAATTGTTTTTTCCGCAATAAAATCAATATTGGACCAAATTTCACGAAATAAAAAGTAGGCTCATTCTTAAATTTTTCTATAATGTAATATTATCGAAAAATATATTGTTTTTGCATTGTTTATATGGCCGTAAAATTTGGGCAGGTTTCGTGAAACAGACAGTATATATATATGTAGCTTGATTGACCGGCACACTCGTGTAGCCTGATAATGATCTATATTGCTTTTTAGAAGCATGCCGGGTGTTTCACTGATGGAATGGCGAGAAGTGCAGATCCTAATCAGGCTGATCTGGATCTACACTGGTCGCAAAACCCATAAGCCCCATTTCTCCTGTCACACTGGAGAAAGGGGGCTTATAGGATTTGTGGTCAGCCTAACTCCTGGTCCTCTAGTGCACTTCTCAAGCCTTATATGGATCTACTGGTATATTATTCATTAGAAACGAAGCTGGTGCTTCAGTGATTGAATCTCAAGATCTTTACTAATCGCAAATGCCATAAGTCACATTTCATGGGGCTTGTGTGTTTTGCATCCGCAGTCTGATCAGGATCTGCACTGTTCACCATTTCATCAATGAAACACCCGTCATGCTTCTATCAAAAAAATACAGATCATTATAAGGCTACAGGAGTGAGCTATTTAATCAGGAGCTACACTGGTCACCAATCCTATAACCCCCATTTCTTGAGTCAACATCATATGTTTTAATTTAACCCAGTATTTAGCTTTACTGCCTCGTCATATATTATATAATAATATAGAACTGTGTTATACCCCCACCCCCACAATGAGTTGTGTGGCAGTATGCTGGGGTCAGGTTGGCCGGCCATTCATCCATCATAAACATTTTTGTCGAGCCCGCTTGCGGAAAGCGAGACAGTGATCACAATGACGTCCGGGTGTCCGTCCGTGCGTCCGTCCGTCCGAAATCTGCGTTAAAGTTTTTAAAAATATCATCAAATGCCTAGTCGAGACAGTTCAAATGAGTGGTCACAACATATACTTATGTTGATAAATAACAAAATACCCATAAAGGTGTATTCCGAATGGAATGGGTTAAACCCATTCACTTTTTCTCACTGTGGCAAAACCCTTGCCATCCATACTACTCCCATGGTCAAGATCACATGAAGGTAAATATCTCACAACTTCCTCTCGATACAACTTCTCAATACTACACACGTGTGACAAATCTATTACCCCAACTTATATGGAACACTAAATCTACATAAACTCAAATAATTAATGCTAGCTCTAAATATTTAATGCTAGCTCTAATTATTTAGAGCTAGCAATAATTATTTGAGTTTATGTAGACTTGGCATTCCATACACTTATGCCTATGTCAAGGTCACAGCTTTAGCACATTCAGGGATAGGGCCAACGCAAGGGGTATACTGTATGCCCTCGCTTACTGCCAAATCTAATTACTACGACTACTAATGGATAATTGCTCAACATTCTGTTCTATGACGTCCAGTCATAAAGTTCTCTGACTTCCTTGATAGCAAGTTTAATATAACTGCCACACTGTTCATCTTTTCATGTGGTCAAATCAAGTAATGCGTAGATCTAGCAACAAAATAATGTCACTACGGAGCTGGGGCCCGTTTCACTAAACTTCTTACAACTAAAATGTTCGTAAGTGCAAAATTATGATAGTCTGTAAATTTCACATTAACACTGTTTTCTTGTAAATAATTGTTGGATTTACATTTATTGAGCATAGGCTGCATATGCAGCCTATGCTCAATAAATGTAAATCCATCAATTCAAATTTGCAGACGTTTCTAAATTTGCGCTTATGAACATTTTAGTCGTAAGAAGTTTAGTGAAACGGCCCCCAGGTGAAAAATCCAACGTTTCATGAAATACTTGTGTTGAGAGTTTCATAATTGTGCGGAGTGTATGGCGCCAGAGTCTAACTACACGGAGTGAGTCGCGTGTATTTTGACACGGCGGTGAAATACATTACACATGTATATTGAACCTTAATGCAGGTTACTAATCCATGAAGAACAGAATCAAGTGTTGAATGGCATTATAATATAGAAACACATGGTAACCAAGCATGCACTAGCAAATATGCAAGTGCCACTCCATCAACATTATTTAGAACATTGGATGAAAAAAGTGGACAGCAGTTTGAAAGCAAATGAAACGATGTTATTTAATCATTTACGGTTTCATGAAATACCTGTGTTGAGAATTTCATAATTGTGCGGAGTATATGGCGCAGACTCTAACTGCATTGCTCCTTCCACCAAAGAAAGCTCTGAACGCAGCAATGTTCGGTGGTTATTTCTGTGGTTGGCTACACAGGTTGAAGTAACGGACCGAGGTCTATAAATACATTAAATATGCCCAAAAGCATCAATAAATGAAGATTTTTTTTTTTCTTCACTTATTGATGCTTTTAGGCATATTTAATGTATTTATAGACCTCGGTCCGTTACTTCAACCTGTGGTTGGCTAAATATTGACTCCAACTCACACATGTGTATTTTGACATGGTGGGGGAAATATAATTGCAGGTCTATTACACATGTATACTGAACTTGTATGCAGGTTACTAATCCATGGTGTACAGAATCAAGTGTTGAATGGCATTATAATATAGAAAATACTAGGGGTCCGTTTCACTAAACTTTGTACGACTAAAATGTTCGTAAGTGCAAAATTATGCAGCATTATGCATATGCTCAATAAATGTATATCCATCAATTGAAATTTTCAGACGATCCTAAATTTTCACTTACGAACAGTTTAGTCGTACAAAGTTTAGTGAAACAGGCCCCTGGTAACCAAGCATGCACTAGCAAATACGTATACAAGTGCCATTCCATCAAAATTATTTAGAACATTGGATGAAAAAAGCGGATAGTAGTTTGAAAGCGAAATAATCATTGACGGTAATGTTACTTAATGTTAGACGCCATGAAACTGCTCCATGGTGACAGAGATGCCTGTGAATATAGAGAATAGTAGGTTAGTGCCGTGAATGGGAAAAATATCCGGCAAGGCTCAAGAATTTCTTTATTTCTCATCAGAAGTATATGTTGTGACCACTCATTTGAACCGTCTCACCGAGACGGTTCAAATGAGTGGTCACAACATATATTTTGGTTCAGAAATAAGGAAAATAGATAGAGAATAGTAGGTTAGTGCCGTGAATGGGAAAAAATATCTGGCAAGGCTCAGGAAACGGGATGGGCGAGGCTCTGCCATTCACGGCACTAACCTACTATTCTATTTATCCCATCATCACCTACAAATGGCTGTAAAATGAAAAAATAGTATTGACTGGATATCAAAAATGTTTCACGGCACCGTGTTTCACGGCACATATGCACTGTGTTGACGGGATAAAATCGTTGTCTGCACCAGGTTTGTAATGACTGATTTGATTCCTAGAACTTTATCACCACCTCATATGTCACTTTGTGATATTTATCGCAATTTGGTGGCCATCTTGATTATAATTTTTACATCATAAAATATGTATTAAATATATTGCATAGTTGGAATGTCTCCTAATAACCCAAATACTAATAAATTTGAATATAGTTGTTCCAAATACTCCACATCTCTGCTCAAACCGAGTTAAAGATGTAGGCTGTTATCTTGGACGCTATTTTGATTGTACATGTATATTACTTCTCACAATATGGATTGAAATGATTCATTACCAGAGATCCTGATAAGCTGCGTATTTGCGTAAATACCCAATTAAAATTGCAAACAAAAAAACAATTGAAATCAGAAGTAGTGAGTATCAAAAAGCAATGAGGACAATAATTGTGGTACCTTTATCATGCTGCAGAAAACAATAAACAGACCACCAATATAGCATATTTTTCCATGAAAACACATCTTGGTATTTCATTAGAATTGTAATGAAATGCCAAGATATGTTTTCCTTTCGAAACAAACTATTCAATAATTGCTGTCTGTTGATGTGTAAACAGTAGTGTGATTAATTTTACACAATGAACATTTTGAAATACCCAATAGCTTCAAAAATGATGGAGTAACAATACTCAATTACTAATTCCTTATCTGGAGCCCTGCATTACTCCTATTCAGTCTGGTACATTTTATTGATTCGAAAGCGGGGTTTGCACTTGTTATGGTGCGTGTCATTTTGGCGGCCATTTTGGACGCTTTCTTTAGATATAAACAGTCCTATAACTATATGACGGGACCTTATATATGTGGACCAAGACAAAAAGGAGATTACTGATTCTGCAACCATGCTGTCCAATGAGGGTATAACCCTTTGAACCCAAAAGCCGCTGTAGCAGTTTATGCAAACAGTACAGATCAAGATGAGCCGGTGTAAACGAATATTTTCCCCCCAGAATATTCCCCCCCCCCCCCCCGGGGGGCAGAATGTTCGCCAAATATTCTCCCCCCCCCCCCCCCCCCCCCCCCAGGCGAATAATCTCCCCCTCATTACGAATATTTTCCCCCGGGGGGGGGGGTAGAATGTTCGCCGAATATTTTGCCCTCCACCGGAATATCTCTCCCCCCCCCCCTTTTTCCTGACTTTTATTACTGTTACTGTGGGGGGGATAATATTCGGCGAATAATTTGCCCTCCGCCAAACCCTCTGTGATAATGTGTGTGAGTAGAGAGAGGGTGGGGGGATAATATTCGGCCAATATTTTGCCCCCCTGTCGCCCAGTCAGCCAAACCCTCTGTGATATGAGTGTGATGTAGAGGAGTGGGGGGGGGATAATATTCGGTGAATATTTTGCCCCCCGTCGCCCAGTCAGCCAAACCCTCTGTGATATGAGTGTGATGTAGAGGAGAGGTGGGGGGGATAATATTCGGCAAATAATTTGCCCCCTGCCCCCCAGTCAGCCAAACCGTCTGTGATATGAGTGTGAGTAGTAGGAGAAGGTGGGGGATAATATTCGGCGAATAATTTGCCCCCCGCCCCCCAGTCAGCCAAACCCTTTGTGATATGAGTGTTGTGTAGAGCAGAGGTGGGGGGATAATATTCGGCGAATAATTTGCCCCCCACCCCCCGGACAGCCAAACCGTCTGTGATATGAGTGTTGTGTAGAGGAGAGGTGGGGGGATATTATTTGGCGAATAATTTCCCCCCCTGCCCCCCCTGCCCCCCCTGCCCCCCGGTCAGCCAAACCGTCTGTGATATGAGTGGTGTAGAGGAGAGGTGGGGGGATAATATTCGGCGAATAATTTGCCCCCCGCCCCCCAGTCAGCCAAACCCTCTGTGATATGAGTGTTGTGTAGAGGAGAGGTGGGGGATAATATTTGGCGAATAATTTGCCCCCCCCC
Organism: Conchocele bisecta; assembly: GCA_029237695.1. Lineage (NCBI taxonomy): Eukaryota > Metazoa > Mollusca > Bivalvia > Lucinida > Thyasiridae > Conchocele > Conchocele bisecta. The sequence goes on along the minus strand of CM055265.1, from coordinate 60,846,187 downwards.
CCCCCCGCCCCCCCCCCCCAGCCCCCCAGTCAGACCAAACCCTCTGTGATATGAGTGTTGTGTAGAGGAGAGGTGGGGGATAATATTCGGCAAATAATTTGACCCCCGCCCCCCAGTCAGCCAAACCCTCTGTGATATGAGTGTTGTGTAGAGGAGAGGTGGGGGGATAATATTCGGCGAATAATTTGCCCCCTGCCCCCCGGTCAGCCAAACCGTCTGTGATATGAGTGTGGTGTAGAGGAGAGGTGGGGGGGATAATATTCGGCGAATAATTTGCCCCCCGCCCCCCCCCCCCCCCCAGTCAGCCAAACCCTCTGTGATATGAGTGTGATGTAGAGGAGAGGGTGGGGGGGATAATATTCGGTATGTATGTATGTATGTTATGTATGGCACACAGTGTAGATATTGGTTAGTCGTTGTAGATATACAAGCTAATCAGGATTTACACTGATCAAATTGACCACTTTATGCATGGCACACAGTGTAGATATTGGTTAGTCGTTGTAGATATACAAGCTAATCAGGATTTACACTGATCAAATTGACCACTTTATGTATGGCACACAGTGTAGATATTGGTTAGTCGTTGTAGATATACAAGCTAATCAGGATTTACATTGATTTTTTTAGTTGATAACACAATTTGCATGTTTCATTACGAAAATATACAGATTAAATTGTTTTTTTTTCTACAAATTACTTTTTTGTAGATTAAACCAGCACAATATGTAAGAAATTAAATATTAAATTTCCTTTTTCTACAAATTTAAACCTGCACAATATGTAAGAAATTAAATATTTTTTTATTACATATTCGTAGAATAAAACAATCTGTAACATCAGACAATTACCACATCAGTTCAGTGTCCTTCATTTATCCTAATAAAAAAAACAAAAAAGCAGCAGTATGTATATTGGCCTATATGATTTCCAAGTTCAAAGTTGAAACGGAACATACAAAAAATGTGACCCGAGGCTATGATAACACTGCACCCTAACAATACCAAAATACCCTTTCTCCCACTTTGGTTTTCACCCGATTTTACAATGAATGGAGGTGGGGGGGGGGGGGAGAATATTCGTGTGGAGGGGAAAATATTCGTGGGGGGGGGGGAGGAATATTCTGTGACACCGGCTCGTAATGAGCCGTCTCATCAGCAGGGTTCCCACTGGTCATTAAATTCCTGGAAATTCCTGGAATTTGGAAAAATGGATTCCAGGCCTGGAAAGTCATGGAATTTGCCTCTTTTTCTGAAAAAGGTCATTGAAAGTCATGGAATTTGGATTCCAGTCCAATTATTGGTGTTGTTCAGGAAAGTTCAGTGTGATTTCGAGTCAAACGACTTGGTGTGGTAAGGGCACCTGACACCAAATCAGGATTTTGTAAATTCAGAACTGAATTACTACTTCTCTTCCCAACACAGGCTCGAAATGGCTCATGTTATCAGTTGATAAGCTGTAAAACACCGTTTCATCAGCATCATCCACGCAAATATGCATCGTTGAATTTCAAAAACAGGTCCTTGAAAGTCATGGAAAAGTCATGGAATTTGGTCTTGCCAAAAGGGTGGGAACCCTGCATCAGGTTCTGAACTTTTTGGAAGTAATTTTCATATGTTTGCGAGCAAAAAATACCCCCTTTTCATAAATGGAATAGTCTGAAAATCATTTTGTGACTGATTGGTTGCAAAATTAACATATCAAAATCCATTCCAGAATCTGAAGGGTGAAAGGGTTAAGTCGGGGCTTAAACTGTTTATTTTGAAACATAGTGTGCAAACTAACCCGGAATTACACTGGTAAATAATGTTCAATATGCCATTTTTTTCATGGCGGGTCACATATGGCTCGACACAACTGCTGGATTATGTCCAACTTTCTGGTTCAGTCACACGAATACTTTCCCAGTTGTCCTATAATACTGATCTCTGGTATAAAAGAGTTCACCCCCTTTCACCCCTAAATAGTGGGTGGCAGGTGGGAGCATGCAATGGGTAATTTAACGATCGGGATTCATCCTTACCGAATCCTGACCGGAGACCTGGGGGCCGTTTCAGTAAACTTTGTACGACTAAAATGTTCGTAAGTTTAGGATCGTCTGTAAATTTCAATTGATGGACTTACATTTATTGAGCATAGGCTGCAAATGCAGCCTATGCTCAATAAATGTAAATCCCATAATTGTTTACAAGAAAAGATTGTTACTGTGAAATTTACAGACTACCATAAGTTTGCACTTACAAACATTTTAGTCGGACGAAGTTTAGTGAAACGGCCCCCTGGTTTGGCTCTAAGGTACGTCTTTGGCATTTTGTATGTGAGAGTTTAATCCGGTTATACCCCTTATGTGAGTAATATGGTTATTCCTAATCCTATTACTTTTATGGGAAGGGGCCAAGTGACTTTGGTGTGGTATGGACCTGGCACCATGTCCGGTTATTCTAATTTCAGGGCTGAATATATTTGTTCTCGATGTAAATATTCTGTTCTGATTTTGGGATTTCCCCCCCCCCCCCCCCCCCCCCCCCCCCCCCCCCCCCCCTCCCCCCCCCACTAATTTTTGTACTATTCCATAACAAATGAGGGATGAATTGTGGCCGAGGTGTTGGAACACCTGACTTCCAATCCGGAGGTTGTGGGTTCAGACCTTGCCGTAGGCATCAACAATACTTTCACAGTATTTCCATCGCACTGATCTGTCGGATGAGACTTTAAACTGTGGTCCCGTCTCTATATGACTGTAGCTGTTGGTGGGACGTTAAACCCATTCACTTTTACATAATAAATGAGAACATGTTTGTTTAGACTTTGAACAATACTGACAAATGCTGCAGGTCCTGAGAGACGGCTCGTTACGAGCCAGCTCATCTGGGGGCCGTTTCACTAAACTTCCTACGACTAAAATGTTCGTAAGTGCAAAATTATGATAGTCTGTAAATTTCACATTAACAATGTTTTCTTGTAAATAATTGTTGGATTTACATTTATTGAACATAGGCTGCATATGCAGCCTATGCTCAATAAATGTAAATCCATCAATTGAAATTTGCAGACGATTCTAAATTTGCGCTTACTAACATTTTAGTCGTAAGAAGTTTAGTGAAACGGCCCCCAGGAGCTACTTGTACAGTGTTTGCAAATAACGGTATTGGCTTTATAGTCCGTCAGGGCCCGGTTGCTCAAAACATCAGTTAGCTTAACGGACTGTTAAATCCTTAACTGAATGGTTATCTCTGTTAAAACAGGGCCCGTTGCTCAAAACATCAGTTAGCTTAACGGACTGTTAAATCCTTAACTGAATGGTTAAAGTCTCTGTTAAAACAGGGCCCGGTTGCTCAAAACATCAGTTAGCTTAACGGACTGTTAAATCCTTAACTGAATGGTTAAAATCTCTGTTAACGGACTGTTAAATTCTTAACTGAATGGTTTTAACAGAGATTTTAACCATTCAGTTAAGGATTTAACAGTCCGTTAAGCTAACGGATGTTTAACAGAGATTTTAACCATTCAGTTAAGGATTTAACAGTCCAGGATTTAACAGTCCGTTAAGCTAACGGATGTTTAACAGAGATTTTAACCATTCAGTTAAGGATTTAACAGTCCGTTAAGCTAACGGATGTTTTGAGCAACCGGGCCCTGGTTGAAAGAATTTAACTCTTTGCATGCTAGCGGTGAAAATAACATCCAACAAATTACGAGTTTGTTTCTTATTTCTCTATGTAAATATGTCTTGGAATTTCATTAGAATTGTGCCCTCTGGACACAATTCTAATGAAATTCCAAGGCATATTTATACGAAGAAATAAAGGAAAATATCATGAATTGTCGTCTGCTATTTTTTAACTATTTATAGCCAATTTTAATTTAATTTTAATTTAACAAAAGTTGAACGAGCTGTTTGACAACCCACGGTCTGTCTATTATATCACTGAGACATTCATGGGCTGCCATTTCCACATGATGTTATAACAATTCCGACTACCTTGGCATGCAGTAATTATTATTCAGCACATCTTCTGGTGTGGCTACATTGGGTGCAGCCAATACCCGACAAAACCCAGCTTATTTCATTTCCGACCAACGTATACATTGATTAGCTGTCTCTCTCATGCAATCTGATAATCAAATTGTTCTCTTAGAGTTTGAATGCACGGTTAATTGGTGAACAGTGTAGACCCTGATCAGACTGCAGATGTGCGATCTGGTCATGGTCTACACTGGTCACAATAACCCCCGTTTTTATCAGATTGTGCTACATATGTGATTAATAGCATAGCAGCCAAGCTATTAATGATTATTAACCCTTTCAACACTACAGACCTGTATAGTGGTTTGGCGAATAGTGTAGATCCAGATAAGCCGGCTCGTAATGAGCTGTCTCATCAGGATCTGCACATTTTGCCATTAATTTTCATATTTATGAGAACAAAAACATCCCCTTTTCATAAATGGACTAGTCTGAAAATCATTAACATATTGAAATACATTCCAGTTATTTATGGGTGAAAGGGTTAATAGCATAGCAGCCATCATGTGTGGGTTCAAAACCTGCATTTAGGGAGTTGTTACCTTTTTCGTGTTTCCATTTTTCTATACATGTATTATGAAATAATATATAAATATATATCTATAACCAACATACCCCTGGTTTGTTATATATTCCAAATGGTCTGGCAATTATGTGATCAGTGTAGACTGACACCAGACCAGCTCCACAGCCAGTTTCAAGAACATTTTTTATTTTATTTGATCAAATCAGTTGTCAGAAATTGTCATGGTTTCAGTTTGTTTGCTTTTATAGGCCCTGTGTCTAGGATGTGTATGAAATGTAAGAAAAACAGTTGGTAAAAAAAGCAGATCACGGTAGATTTGTATCGGTTTTCTGAACATATACAACCTATGGGTCACCTAATTTTTTTTTTTAAAGTGTTGAAAGGTGTTATTTTTGCTTATCGTGCACATACATTGTGTGTTAAGGTATTACAGTGTTTGTGGTGATTATTTAGAAGTTTGCAATGGTTAAACTATCTTGTAAGAATGTTTTTGAAGAGTTGCAAGCTTGTGTGCCTCTATGTCTTATATGCTGAAAAACAGGAGTCGTTGGTAACTGAATCAGCGAAAGGAATTACATCACTACTAGCAGGGTTCCCACCGATAGATCGCAATACAGCCAAGTTAAATTTATCATGGAATTTCCTCGATTTGCTGTTTAGGACATCGAAAGCGTATACGACAAATGTATGCTTATGACCAAGACCAAGTTGGGACTGTATTCATATAACATTCATTGATGCATCTTCGGAGTTACCATCTGAGACGTGGGTGGTGGTCGGGCGAACACGACAGCGTAAATTAACGGTATGGGTTCCTCATAGGAATCACGATTTGTGTGGTTTGACCCTCAGGTAAGTTTTTAGCTCGACTATTCGAAGAATAAGTAGAGCTTATGTTGTCACCCCGGCGTCGGCGTCACCGTCACGCCTTGGTTAAGGTTTTTAGTCCAGCTTGTATATGGAATACTACTGGCCCTACACCCACCATACTTGGACAACTTCATCTCCTAGTGATGTACATCAATAACCCCTGATCTATATTTCACCTTGACCTACATTTCCTCTTGAATTACTTAGTTAATTCCCCTTGGTTAAGGTTTTTAATCAACCTTGGTTAAGGTTTTTAGTCAAGCTTGTATATGCAATACTACTGGCCCTACACCCACCATACTTGGACAACTTCATCTCCTAGTGATGCACATCAATAGCCCCTGATCTATATTTGACCTTCACCTACATTTCCTCTTGAATTACTTACTTAATTCCCCTTGGTTAAGGTTTTTAGTCAACCTTGGTTAAGGTTTTTAGTCCAGCTTGTACATGGAACACTATTGAGCATACAGACACCATACTTGGACAACCTTTTCTCATAGGGATGTACATCAATAACCCCTGATCTATATTTGACCTTGACCTACATTTCCTCTTGAATTACTTACTTAATTCCCCTTGGTTAAGGTTTTTAGTCAAGCTTGTATATGCAATACTACTGGCCCTACACCCATCATACTTGGAAATCTTCATCTCCTAGTGATGTACATCAATAACCCCTGATCTATATTTCACCTTGACCTACATTTCCTCTTGAATTACTTAGTTAATTCCCCTTGGTTAAGGTTTTTAATCAACCTTGGTTAAGGTTTTTAGTCCAGCTTGTATATGCAATACTACTGGCCCTACACCCACCATACTTGGACAACTTCATCTCCTAGTGATGAACATCAATAACCCCTGATCTATATTGGACCTTCACCTACATTTCCTATTGAATTACTTACTTAATTCCCCTTGGTTAAGGTTTTTAGTCCACCTTGGTTAAGGTTTTTAGTCAATCTTGTACATGGAACACTATTGTGCATACAGACACCATACTTGGACAACATTTTCTCATAGGGATGTACATCAATAACCCCTGATCTATATTTGACCTTGACCTACATTTCCTCTTGAATTACTTACTTAATTCCCCTTGGTTAAGGTTTTTAGTCAAGCTGTATATGCAATACTACTGGCCCTCACACCCACCATACTTTGACAACTTCATCTCCTAGTGATGTTACATCAATAACCCCTGATCTATATTTGACCTTCACCTACATTTCCTCTTGAATTACTTACTTAATTCCATTAGGTTATTAGGTTTAAGATCAAGCTTGTTAAGGTTTTTAGTCAAGCTGGTACATGGAATACTATTGTGCATACAGACACCATACTTGGACAACCTTTTCTCATAGAGATGTACATCAATAACCCCTGATCTATGTTTGACCTTGACCTACATTTCCTCTTCAATTACTTAGTTAATTTCCCCTTGGTTATGGTTTTTAGTCAAGCTGGTACATGGAATACTATTGTGCATCCAGACACCATACTTGGATAACTTTTTCTCATAGGTATGTACATCAATAACCCCTGACCTTTATTTTACCTTCACCTACATTTAACCTTGAATTACTTGGTTAATGTTTATAGTCAAGCTTGTATATGGAATACTCCTGGGCCTACATCAACCATACTTGGACAACTTCATCTCCTAGTGATGTACATCAATAATCCCTGACCTATATTTGACATTGACCTACTTTTATCCTTGGATTACTTAGTTATTTCCCCTTGGTTATGGTTTTTAGTCAAGCTTGTATATGGAATACTCCTGGGCCTACAGAAACCATACTTGGAAAACTTCATCTCCTAGTGATGTACATCAATAACCCCTGACCTATATCTGACATTGACCTACATTTAACCTTGAATTACTTACTTAATTTCCCTTGGTTAAGGTTTTTAGTCAACCTTGGTTAAGGTTTTTATGCAGGCCACAGCCACCTTCTTTGTCAAGCTATGTGTACATCGACAACCCTCGTAGTCGAGCTATGCTGTTCTCCTACAGCTCTTGTTATCTTTGGCTCTTTAATTACCTGGGAGTCGAACCGGGTTATTGTCCATTATAAAAGTAGTAAGATTATTTATACTGATCCTACTGGTTTTGGGAGGGGCCAAGTGATTCTGGTGTGGAGAGGACCTGACATCAGATCAGGATTATTCTGATTTCAGGGCTGAATACATAGTTTGGTTATTGTAAATATTCAGTTCTGATTTTGGGGTTTTCCCCCCATTTGTACATGTACTTTAACATGTACATGTACTTGTACAGGTAATATATGGGATTTAGTACTAAACCCATTGACCCGGCCTTAAATGACCTTAGTTGTTGATAGGCCGTTAAACCCCAACAAACAAACAAATCATCTGAGACGCAGTCACTTTAAAGCATGTTTGGATTTATTTGTTATTGAACCTCCTTGCTATTTTCTTTAGGATCATTGCGCAGGCAGGAACAACAACAACAACAAACGGGCATGTATACAAATGTTACTATAGGAATGAATGGCCTTTTTGTGGAATTTATCGGGGTATAAACTTGGAAAAGTCGCGGGAATACTGGACGAAGGCCGGAAGGCCTCGTCCAGTATTCCCGCGAATTTTCCAAGTTTATATCCCCGATAAATTCAACAAAAAGGCCATTCATTCCTTATAATTCCAGCATTTGAAATAAATTCATCAAGAAAATGTGTTTATTTTCCGTTTTCTTAAGAATTATTTTAACTGCGCCTCACGGTTACGGAAAGTAGTTCGGCGTGGGAGTTTACTGGGATATAAACTTTGGACAGAGACTTGCTACGGGCCAATCAAATGTTAGGGAATTGTGTAAATATTTTTGTGCTGGAATTATATGATATTTATTTAGCACCGTAGTTGTGAATATTTATGTAATACAAATATTACACCAATACTCTTTATATGCTTTAATACCAGTATATATATTTTATTTGCACACATAGCAAACATTTCTATAGACGGACGAATGAATGGAAGCAGAGATGATTGCTATATCCTTTGTCTGGTGGATAAATTGGCACTTCTGACAATAACGCGGTCGATGGGGTGTCTCCATCACTACACTCCCACAAACAAGGTCTCCCAACTGATAGATGGTGGTTAGTCATCAATTGGCACTTCCGACGATACACGATCGATGGGAGTGTCTCCCTGTAGTAGGTCATTTCACTACATTCCCACAAACAAGTAGGTGAATGTCTCCCAAATTATAGATGGTGATTAGTCAGTCATCAATTGGCACTTATGACAATAACGCGATCGATGGGAGTGTCTCCCTGTAGTAGGTCATTTTACTACACTCCCACAAACAAAGTAGGTCAATGTCTCCCAAATGATAGATGGTGGTTAGTCATCAATCATAGGATACTGATAAATTTGGTAAAGATGAGACGAACATACATGTGGCTGTGACTGGAGAAATGGGGCTTATAAGCCCCATTTCTCCAGTCACAGCCACATGTGTAGATGTACAAAATATGGACAAATGACCGACGTCACCAAATGTATGTATGTCGAAGTCCCTCGAATGACACTCGGTGGTTCGGCATCAATGTGAGGAAGCTACTGGTGAAGTTTGGTAAAGATCTGAGTAACATCAGTATATATGCAAATTTAAATGACGACACACGAAGGTCAAGGTCGCCAAGGTTATAGTCACCTGAATGTGGTTAGTTCTCAAGGTCAGGAAGCTACAGGTGAAGTAATGTGAAGATCTGAGCAATATATCAGTCGGGAGATATGTACAATTTAATGCCGTCTCGGACAATGTTGCCATTCGAATTACCACTCTCGTCTCGTTATCCACTAAAGTTGTGGGTGAGACAAAGCCGCACGTTCCAGATAAGTTGCGTATTTGCGTATTTTACGCATTTATTTTAGCAGAATATGCATTGAATATGAAAAGTGGGAGTACAAAATACTCGCAGCAATGTGAAAATACGCATTGATTTTAATTTTTTGTTTACGGAATATGGTTATATAATATATAAAATCTAAGGATTGCAATAAAACGTAGGCTGAAAGCATCCTGTTGTGGTCTCCAAACCAACCTCTCAGAGTTGTGTAAGATATATCTGTACATATCGCGAGACAACTCCTACCCTGGTGACTTTTCAAATTGACATTTTGTGCCAGTCATGGGCTTATTTTGATGTATATGTAGTGACAACTTTACATACCAGACATTACACAGGTGAGCGATATAGGGCCATGATGGCCCTCTTGTTTTTATTTAGCACCGTAGTTGGGAATATTTCTGTAATACAAATATTACACCAATAATCCGTATATGCTTTAATACCAGTACATGTATATATACATGTTGATTGTATTTTATTTGCACACATAGCAAACATTTCTATAGACGGACGAATGAATGGAAGCAGAGATATTGCTATACCATTTGTCTGGTGGATAAAATGGCACTTCTGACAATAACGCGATCGATGGGGGTGTCTCCTTGTAGTAGGTCATTTCACTACACTCCCACAAACAAGTAGGTCAAGGTCTCTCAACTGATAGATGGTGGTTAGTCGTCAATCGGAGGATACTGATGATACATTTGGTAAAGATGTGACTAACATATATGTGGCTGTGACTGGAGAAGTGGGTCTTATAAGCCCCATTTCTCCAGTCACAGCCACATGTGAGGATATACATAATGTGAACAAATGACCAACGTCACCAAATGTATGTACAGTCGAGCACCAGTATCTCGAATATCAGTATACTGATAATATCTCCTATATCGATGAATCACTACTAAAGTCCCGAATTATATCCTTATTTGTTGAATATAAATTTCCTCGGCTATCTCGACCATGCCCTATCTCGTATATGTTTCTATCTAGACTTTCATTCTGTCCGCTACTATTAAAAATACGTTAAAAATCTCTTCGCTATCTCGATCACATAAACGGATACACATTGGTAAATTACACAGACACCCTATACAAGAACCAAATCACTCATAGTAATACTATTGACCTCCTACTGGGAAAAGGTGATGTGTCACCATATGACGACGGGTGAGACCAGTGCAGTCCCAGATCCAGTATGACCAGGGCCTACACTGTTCGTTGTTCAGTCACTCAGGCATGCTTACTACTGTGTGCAAAAGGATTGAATCGTGATGAAGCAGCAACAGTATTCGGAAAGAACAGTATCAGTCAGAGCTCCAGATAAGGTGAGTATTGGCGTATTTTACACACTTATTTTAGCAGAATACACATGGATTATCAATGCTGGGAGTACAAAATACTCACAGCAATGTGAAAATACGTATTGATTATCAAATTGAATAGTGAAAATACTGTAATAAAGTTGAACATTTACTTAGTTCAGCTGCAAACAGCAAACACTATTTTTGCTGCTCAAATAATTGAATTTTTAAATTTGTTTTATTTTTTTATCATTTGTTCCCTATTTAATAAGGAAGAAAATCAATAATACATTTGTAAAAGTAAAATACGCATTGAATTTGAAATATGGGGGTATACTAAACTTTAGATACCAAACTTATCTGGAGCTCTGGTATCTACATGTATATTTAGGTCATACTGTTGATTTTCTCAGCTGACGGCCCATGAGACATGCCATGTGATTCCTTACCTAAGAACATGTGTGATTTTTCATGAAATATATTTACGGAAACTGTGATATCTCCGACAGATGATGCAATTTTCATAGCAGATGCATAACGGAATTTGTCACCTTTCGAAATCATTTACGGAAATTATTGTCCATATTGTTCATGAGATAGTGCACATGTTCTTAGGTACAAAATCCATGGCGTGCCGCATATGTAGGTATGACACGAGAAATGGGAATGATTGTATTTGCGACCAGTGTAGTCCGCTTAGTCGGACCTGGATCTGCACCGTTCGCCATTCAGTCAGACGCCCGTCATGCTTCTAACAAGCAGTATAGTCATATTGGGCTTCAGCAATGTGGTGGTGGATTAGAACTTAGACTGGCAACACATGCCATTTCACATATACATGTGTCTGTGACTGGAGAAATGGGGATTATGGGATGTATGACCAGTGTAGCTCCTGATCAAATAGCATACTCCTGAGACCTGATAACAATCTATATTTCTTTTTTAGAAGCATGCCGAGTGTTTTGTTGATGAAATGGCGAACAGTGTAGATCCTGATCAGACTGTGCGGATGCACAGGCTGATCTGGATCTACACTGGTCGCAAAACCCATAAGCCCCATTTCTCCAGTCACGGCAACATATAACAAGAAATCAGTAACAGTGATGAAAGATGCACCCCTCAAGAACTTTATCTCAAATTTCATTTGATTTCATATCGCATTTCACCTTGACCTTGAGCACAAGGGCCGGCCGCATAGGAGGCTACAGAATGAAAATATGGATGATGACAAATAAGCATATGAAGTTGCAAGCTAATCCGACATATGGTAACGACGTTGAAAGTTGACACATATTTTATAGCAGATGCATTTGCTCCGAGCATTTTGTCAGCTTTCAACGTCATTTACGGAAAATATTGTAAGTATTATAAATATTTTTCATGAGAGATCTTCTTAGGTACAAAATCACATGACTTGTCGTATGTCTGATTTCAGCCACCTACAACCAGGGCTCATCTTTATATACCCCACGGCATCCTGAAAAAAACGTTCGGGGTGCATATGGTCGCCACTGTGTCTGTGCGTCTGTCTAACCCAGATTTGTGTAATTTTCAGCTACCTACTATCGCTGTTACCATGTGTCGGATTAGCTTGCAACTTCATATGCTTATTTGTCATCATCCATATTTTCATTATGTAGCCCACCTATGCGGCCGGCCCTTGTGCTCAAGGTGAAATACGATATGAAATCAAATGAAATTTGAGATAAAGTTCTTGAGGGGTGCATCTTTCATCACTGTTGCTGATTTCTTGTTATATGTAGCCGTGACTGGAGAAATGGGGCTTATGGGTTTTGCGACCAGTGTAGATCCAGATCAGTCTGTGCATCCGCACAGTCTGATCAGGATCTACACTGTTCGCCATTTCATCAACAAAACACTCGGCATGCTTCTAAAAAAGAAATATAGATTGTTATCAGGTCTCAGGAGTATGCTATTTGATCAGGAGCTACACTGGTCATAAATCCCATAATCCCCTTTTCTCCAGTCACAGACACATGTATATGTGAAATGGCATGTGTAGCCAGTCTAAGTTCTAATCCACCACCACATTGCTGAAGCCCAATATGGCTATACTGCTTGTTAGAAGCATAACGGGCGTCTGACTGAATGGCGAACAGTGCAGATCCAGGTCCGACTAAACGGACTACACTGGTCGCAAATGCAATCATTCCCATTTCTCGTGTCATACCTACATATGAGGCACGCCATGGATTTTGTACCTAAGAACATGTGCACTATCTCATGAACAATATGGACAATAATTTCCGTAAATTATTTCGAAAGGTGACAAATTCCATTACGCATCTGCTATGAAAATTGCATCATCTGTCGGAAATATCACAGTTTCCGTAAATATATTTCATGAAAAATCACACATGTTCTTAGGTACAGAATCACATGGCGTGTCTCAGCTGAGAAAATCAACATTATGACCTAAATATACATGTAGATACCAGAGCTCCAGATAAGTTTTGTATCTAAAGTTTAGTATACCCCCATATTTCAAATTCAATGCGTATTTTACTTTTACAAATGTATTATTGATGTTCTTCCTTATTAAATAGGGAACAAATGATACAAAAATAAAACAAATTTAAAAATTCACTTATTTGTGCTGCAAAAATAGTGTTTGCTGTTTGCAGTTGAACTAAGTAAATGTTCAACTTTATTACAGTATTTTCACTATTCAATTTGATAATCAATACGTATTTTCACATTGCTGTGAGTATTTTGTACTCCCAGCATTGATAATCCATGTGTATTCTGCTAAAATAAGTGTGTAAAATACGCCAATACGCACATTATCTGGAGCGCTGACTGATACTGTTCTTTCCAAATACTGTTACTGCTTCATCACGATTAAATCCTTTTGCACACAGTAGTAAGCATTCCTGAGTGATTGAACAACGAACAGTGTAGGCCCTGGTCATGCTGGATCTGGGGCTGCACTGGTCTCACCCGTCATATGGTGACACATCACCTTTTCCCAGTAGGAGGTCAATATTATTACTATGAGTTAAACAATGATTTGGTTCTTGTATAGGGTGTCTGTGTAATTTACCAATGTGTATCCGTTTATGTGATCGAGATAGCGAAAAGATTTTTAACGTATTTTTATACGTAGGGGACGGAATGAACAGTCGAGATAGAAACATATACGAGATAGGGCATGGTCGAGATAGCCGAGGAAATTTATATTAAACAAATAAGGATATCATTCGGGACTTTAGTGAATCAGCGAGATAGGAGATATCATCAATATACTGATATTCGAGATACTGGTGCTCGACTGTACATACATTTGGTGACGTCGGTCATTTGTCCACATTATGTATATCCTCACATGTGGCTGTGACTGGAGAAATGGAGCTTATAAGCCCCACTTCTCCAGTCACAGCCACATATATGTTAGTTACATCTTTACCAAATGTATCAGTATCCTCCGATAGATGACTAACCACCATCTATCATTTGGGAGACATTGACCTACTTGTTTGTAGGAGTGTAGTGAAATGACCTACTACAGTGAGACACCCCATCGATCGCGTTATTGTCAGAAGTGCAATTTATCCACCAGACAAAGGATATAGCAATCATCTCGAGATATTCGAGATACTGGTGCTCGACTGTACATACATTTGGTGACGTCGGTCATTCGTCCACATTATGTATATCCTCACATGTGGCTGTGACTGGAGAAATGGGGCTTATAAGACCCACTTCTCCAGTCACAGTCACATATATGTTAGTCACATCTTTACCAAATTTATCAGTATCCTCAGATTGACGACTAACCACCATCTATCAGTTGGGAGACCTTGACCTACTTGTTTGTGGGAGTGTAGTGAAATGACCTACTACAGGGAGACACCCCCATCGATCGCGTTATTGTCAGAAGTGCCATTTTATCCACCAGACAAATGGTATAGCAATATCTCTGCTTCCATTCATTCGTCCGTCTATAGAAATGTTTGCTATGTGTGCAAATAAAATACAATCAACATGTATATATACATGTACTGGTATTAAAGCATATACGGATTATTGGTGTAATATTTGTATTACAGAAATATTCCCAACTACGGTGCTAAATAAAAACAAGAGGGCCATCATGGCCCTATATCGCTCACCTGTGCAATGTCTGGTATGTAAAGTTGTCACTACATATACATCAAAATAAGCCCATGACGGGCACAAAATGTCAATGCGACAAATTTGAAAAGTCACCAGGGTAGGAGTTGTCTCGCGATATGTACAGATATATCTTACACAACTTTTAGAGGTTTGGAGACCACAACAGGATGCTTCCAGCCTCTTTGTATTGCAATCCTTAGATTTTATATATTATATAACCATATTCCGTAAACAAAATATGAAAATCAATGCGTATTTTCACATTGCTGCGAGTATTTTGTACTCCCACTTTTCATAATCAATGCATATTCTGCTAAAATAAATGCGTAAAATACGCAAATACGCAACTTATCTGGAACTTACGGCTTTGTCTCACCCACAACTTTAGTGTATAACGAGACGAGAGTGGTAATTCGAATGGCAACATTGTCCGAGACGGCATTAAATTGTACATATCTCCCGACTGATATATTGCTCAGATCTTCACATTACTTCACCTGTAGCTTCCTGACCTTGTGAACTAACCACCATTCAGGTGACTATAACCTTGGCGACCTTGACCTTCGTGTGTCGTCATTTAAATTTGCATATATACTGATGTTACTCAGATCTTTACCAAACTTCACCAGTATCTTCCTCACATTGATGCCGAACCACGGAGTGTCATTCGGGGGACAAAGATATAGCAATCATCTCTGCTTCCATTCATTCGTCCGTCTATAGAAATGTTTGCTTTTTGTGCAAATAAAATATATATACCGGTAAGCATGTACGTACGGATTATTGGTGTAATATTTGTATTAGAGAAACTACGGTGCTAATTAAATATCATGTAACATTTGTATACATGCCTGTTTGTTTTCACATAGGGTAATCACATAGGGTAACCTATGTATTGTAATCGCCTCGGACAGTTAGCCACGCCCTAGACCCCCCTCGATGGGCTAGTCCGTAGTGATATATTGGAGTTTAGTTTAGTTTAAACGGTCACGGTCTTACATACCGGCTTCGTGCGATAGGAGTATGAACTAGCTAGGTTAAATTAACCGCCTCATTGCCTCCTTCATTTAATGCACATATTTCGACTGTATTGCAGATATTAGTAAATTCGGAAACAAACGGGCCAACGGTCATTGACCTGCCACTTTTGGGTTCAAATGCCCGGGTTTGGAAGGTCCTCGAGCCAATTCCTACCCTTAAATATAAGATAAAAAAAAAAGAAAAAAAAGAACAAAATGCATTCTGTTACTCAACGTTTAACTGTCATACGCAACCGCTAATTGAAAATAATATTATGAAAACTACTTGCAATGAACAATACCAATAACGGATGTTCTACGTACAAAAATACATCGGATTATTTTGTTGCGCGTGATTTAGCCCCATTTGCGTCACAAATCGTGCGGTCATCGCTAAATTTAGTTACAGGCTATAGTTTTCGGCAGAGTTATCTCCTCGCCGAATACTCTCCACCGGATAAACAACATGCCACGCGTTCAACACACAAAATAGGGGGTCCGGACCCCCCCCCCCCCCCCCCCCCCCACCCCTGCTCCCGGCAAAAAAAATAAAAAAATCTGCAATCTCGAATAGTTGGATGACTTTTTTCGTGCCTAGTGTGTCAGGAAATCGCATTTGCGGCGATCTGGCATTTACAAATTTCCTGGGGAGGACCCCCAGACCCCTAGACTTTACGATTTCGATTTCGCGCTCACGGAGATCGGCTATGCCGAATTGTACAGACCCCCACCACCCCCCCCCCCCCCCTGCAATTATTTCTGTATCCGCCCCTGGCCGGTCAATAAGTCAGTAAGTGATACATTACAGTCAGGGAACACATTAATGACAGTATAACACATCCAGCGTAGATTAATACCCATATTAATGCAAGTACTGAAAATAAGGAAACAAAAATTCTAACAAGTTTGGGCTTCCATACATTGAACATTTTGTCAGCGGTTTCCCCAATGACGTCATTTGTGTGTTTTAATATACTCGATCCGGGGCCAACTATTTCAGTCACAAAACAGAAGTAAATATGGCGATGTCAAAGTAATGCAGAAGCTTTAACAAAAATCCTGCTACAACATTGTTTTGTACCGACAAGGCATTTTCAGGCGCGACACCGTTTCCGTGGCGGAATTCTTGTAGTACCCTATGTTCAGTACTTTCAGTACTTTGATTGTTTTTGTTCCTGCCTGCGAAATGATCCTAAAGTAAACATCAAGGAGGCTCATAAAATAAATCCAAACATGCTTTAAAGTGACTGCGTCTCAGATGGTACCTCCGAAGATGCATCAATGAATATTATATGAATACAGTCCCAACTTGGTCTTGGTCATAAGCATACATTTGTCGGCTACATATCGCATTTGCTTATCAGCTTTCGATGTCCTTTTTCCATGATAAATTAAACTTGACTGTATTGCGATCTATCAGTGGAAAACCTGCTAGTAGTGATGTAATTCCTTTCACCGATTCAGTTACCACGGACTCCTGTTTTTAAGCATATAAGACACAAAGGCACACAAGCTTGAAACTCTTCAAAAACATTTTTACAAGATATTTTATCCATTGCAAACTTCTAAATAATCACCACAAACACTGTAATACCTTAACACACAATGTATGTGCACGATAAGCAAAACTAACACCTTTCAACGCTTTAACAATTTTTTTTTAGATGACCCATAGGTCGTATATGTTCAGAAAACCGATACAAATCTACCATGATCTGCTTTTTTACCAACTGTTTTTCTTACATTTCATACACATCCTAGACACGGGGCCTATAAAAGCAAACAAACTGTGAAACCATGACAATTTCTGACAAATGATTTGATCAAATAAAACAAGAGCTGTAAGAGAACAGCATAGCTCGACTACGAGGGTTGTCGATGTACACATAGCTTGACAAACAAGGTGGCCGCGGCCTGCATAAAAACCTTAACCAAGGTTGACTAAAAAACTTAACCAAGGGAAATTAAGTAAGTAATTCAAGGTTAAATGTAGGTCAATGTCAGATATAGGTCAGGGGTTATTGATGTACATCACTAGGAGATGAAGTTTTCCAAGTATGGTTGCTGTAGGCCCAGGAGTATTCTATATATGAGCTGGACTAAAAACCTTATCCAAGGGGAAATAATTAAGTAATCCAATGGTAAAAGTATGTCAAAGTCAAATATAGGTCAGGGATTATTGATGTACATCACTACGAGATGAAGTTGTCCAAGAATGGTTGATGTAGGCCCAGGAGTATTACATATACAATCTTGACTATAAACCTTAACCAAGTTTGAGTACAATCTTAACCAAGGGGAAATAACTAAGTAATTCATGGTTCAATGTAGGTGAAGGTAAAATATAGGTCAGAGGTTATTGATGTACATCCCTATGAGAAAAAGTTATCCAAGTATGGTGTCTGTATGCACAATAGTATTCCATCTATAAGCTTGACTAACAACCAGGGTTGAATAAAAACCTTAACCAAGGGGAATTAACTAAGTAATTCAAGAGGAAATGTAGGTCAAGGTCAACTATAGATCAGGGGTTATTGATGTACATCCCTATGATAAAAGGTTGTCCAAGTATGGTGTATGTATGCACAATAGTATTCCATGTACAAGCTTGACTAAAAACATTAACCAAGGTTGACTAAAAACCTTAACCAAGGGGAATTAACTAAGTAATTCAAGGTTAAATGTAGTAGGTCAATGTCAAATATAGGTCAGGGGTTGTTGATTTACATCACTAGGAGATGAAGTTGTCCAAGTATGGTTGGTGTAGGGCCAAGAGTATTCCATGTACAAGCTTGACTAAAAACCTTAATCAAGGTTGACTAAAAACCTTAACCAAGGGGAATTAACTTAGTAATTCAAGGTTAAATGTAGCTCAAGGTCAAATATAGGTCAGGGGTTGTTGATGTACATCACTAGGAGATGAAGTTGTCCAAGTATGGTTGGTGTAGGGCCAGGAGTATTCCATCTACAAGCTTGACTAAAAACCTTGATTTAACTAAGTAATTCAAGCGGAAATGTAGGTCAAGGTCAAATATAGATCAGGGGTTATTGATGTACATCGCTATGAGAAAATGTTGTCCAAGTATGGTGTATGTATGCACAATAGTATTCCATGTACAAGCTGGACTAAAAACCTTAACCAAGGTTGACTAAAAACCTTAACCCAGGGGAATTAACTAAGTAATTCAAGGTTAAATGTAGGTCAATGTCAAATATAGGTCAGGGTTGTTGATGTAAATCACTAGGAGATGTCCAAGTATGGTGGGTGTAGGGCCAGGAGTATTCCATATACAAGCTTGACTAAAAACCTTAACCAAGGCGTGACGGTGACGCCGACACCGACACGACTACATAAGCTCTCACTATTCTTCGAATAGTCGAGCTAAAAACGCTCTTGAAACTGGCCATGGAGCTGATCTGGTGTCAGTCTACGCTGATCACATAATTGCCAGACCATTTGGAATATATAACAAACCAGGGGTATGTTGGTTTTAGACATATATTTATATATTATTTCATAATGCATGTATAGAAAAATGTATACATTAACAAGGTAACAAATCCCTAAATTCAGGTTTTGAACCCACACATGATGGCTGCTATGATATTAACCCTTTCACCCCTAAATGACTGGAATGTATTTTAATATGTTAATGATTCTCAGACTAGTCCATTTATCAAAAGGGGATGTTTTTGTTTTCATAAATATGAAAATTAATGGCAAAAAGTGCAGATCCTGATGCGACGGCTCGTTACGGCTATTTGTCAAACCACTATACAGGTCTGTAGTGTCGAAAGGGTTAATAATAGTTTGGCTTGGCTGCTATGCTATTACACACATGTAGCACAATCTGACAAAACGGGGCTCGTTGTGACCAGTGTAGACCCAGACCAGACTGCACATTTGCACAGTCTGATCAGGGTCTACACTGTTCACCAATTAACCGTACATTCAACCTCTAAGAGAACAATTTGATAATCAGATTGGCTGCACCCAATGTAGCCTCACCTGAAGATGTGCTGAATAATAATTGCTGCATGCCGAGGTAGTCTGAATTGTTATAACATCGTGTGGAAATGGCAGCCCATGAACGTCTCAGTGATATAATAGACAGAGACCTTGGGTTGTCAAACAGGTCGTTCAACTTTTGTTAAATTACAATTAAATTTAAAATTTGTTGGCTATAAATAGATAAAAAATAGCAGACGACAATTCATGATATTTTCCTTTATTTCTTCGCATACATATGCCTTGGAATTTCATTAGAATTGAGTCCAGAGGACAGGACTCAATTCTAATGAAATTCCAAGGCACTCGTTACTGCTTAATGACAACTCCATCGTGCATTATTACATTTCACATTGCATACCTCGATTGGCTATTTTACATTGTTACATGCCATATTCTGCCATGTGTCATTCTGCTTACTGCTTGCTGGGATGCGTATATGACTACATGTATATGAATTCCGCCGAATGACGCATGCAAGCATGCAGAATGGCCCATGTCAGAATATGAAATGGCCGAATGAGGGATGCCAGCATCGCGGTAAGCAGTAGGCCGAATAAAACATCGCAAAATGTGCAATGCCCCCTGTTGTCATAATGGTAACGTTTCCATTATGACGCCAAGTGGCGCTCCAAAATAATTAGTTACCATAACCATAATCTCCATTTGCAAACATGAACACTTATTACACCCAGCTACGTTAATCTTGTCAATATTGGTCAATGATGCTGAAAATGTACACACCCAGCTGCATTAATCTTGTCAATATGGTCAATGATTCTACACACTCAGCTGCGTTAATCTTGTCAATATTGGTCAATGATGCTGAAAATGTACACACCCAGCTGTGTTAATCTTGTCAATATTGGTCAATGATGCTGAACATGTACACACCCAGCTGCGTTAATCTTGTCAATATTGGTCAATGATGCTGAACATGTACACACCCAGCTGCGTTAATCTTGTCAATATGGTCAATGATTCTTAACATGGGTCTATGGTTCAAAACATGTACACACCCAGCTGCGTTAATCTTGTCAAGAGTGGTCAATCGGTCTAAACATGTACACACCCAGCTGCGTTAATCTTGTCAATATTGGTCAATGGTTCTGAACATGTACACACTCAGCTGCGTTAATCTTGTCAATATTGGGCAATGGTTCTAAACCTGTACACACCCAGCTGCGGTAATCTTGTCAATATTGGTCAATGATGCTGAACATGTACACACACCCAGATGCGTTAATCTTGTCAATATTGGGCAATGATGCTGAACATGTACACACCCAGCTGCGTTAATCTTGTCAATATTGGTCAATGATGCTGAATATGTACACACCCAGCTGCGGTAATGTTGTCAATATTGGTCAATGATTCTGAACATGTACACTCCCAGCTGCGTTAATCTTGTCAATATTGGGCAATGATTCTAAACATGTACACACCCAGCTGCAGTAATGTTGTCAATATTGGTCAATGGTTCTGAATATGTACACTCCCAGCTGCGGTAATCTTGTCAATATTGGTCAATGGTTCTGAACATGTACACACCCAGCTGCAGTAATGTTGTCAATATTGGTCAATGGTTCTGAATATGTACACTCCCAGCTGCGGTAATCTGGTCAATATTGGTCAATGGTTCTGAACATGTACACACCCAGCTGCGGTAATCTTGTCAATATTGGTCAATGATGCTGAACATGTACACACCCAGCTGCGATAATTTTGTCAATATTGGTCAATGATGCTGAACATATACTCACCCAGCTGCGTTAATCTTGTCAATATTGGTCAATGGTTCTGAACATGTACACACACCCAGATGCGTTAATCTTGTCAATATTGGTCAATGGTTCTGAACATGTACACACACCCAGCTGCGTTAATCTGTCAATATTGGTCAATGGTTCTGAACATGTACACACACCCAGATGCGTTAATCTTGTCAATATTGGGCAATGGTTCTGAACATGTACACACACCCAGATGCGTTAATCTTGTCAATATTGGGCAATGGTTCTGAACATGTACACACACCCAGATGCGTTAATCTTGTCAATATTGGGCAATGGTTCTGAACATGTACACACACCCAGATGCGTTAATCTTGTCAATATTGGTCAATGGTTCTGAACATGTACACACCCAGATGCGTTAATCTTGTCAATATTGGTCAATGGTTCTGAACATGTACACACAAGAATGCGTTAATCTGTCAATATTGGGCAAATGGTTCTGAACATGTACACACACCCAGATGCGTTAATCTTGTCAATATTGGGCAATGGTTCTGAACATGTACACACCCAGCTGCGTTAATCTTGTCAATATTGGTCAATGATGCTGAACATGTACACACCCAGCTGTGGTAATGTTGTCAATATTGGGCAATGGTTCGAAACATGTACACACCCGGCTGCGTTAATCTTGTCAATATTGGTCAATGATTCTGAACATGTACACTCCCAGCTGCGTTAATCTGGTCAATATTGGTTAATGGTTCTGAACATGTACACACCCAGCTGCGGTAATCTTGTCAATATTGGTCAATGGTTCTGAACATGTACACACCCAGCTGCGCTAATCTTGTTAATATTGGTCAATGATTCTAAACATGTACACAACCAGCTGCGGTAATGTTGTCAATATTGGTCAATGATTCTGAACATGTACACTCCCAGCTGCGTTAATCTTGTCAATATTGGGCAATGATTCTAAACATGTACACACCCAGCTGCGGTAATGTTGTAAATATTGGTCAATGGTTCTGAACATGTACACACCCAGCTGCGGTAATCTTGTCAATATTGGTCAATGATGCTGAACATGTACACACCCAGCTGCGATAATCTTGTCAATATTGGTCAATGATGCTGAACATATACTCACCCAGCTGCGTTAATCTTGTCAATATTGGGCAATGGTTCTGAACATGTACACACCCAGCTGCGGTAATCTTGTCAATATTGGTCAATGATGCTGAACATATACTCACCCAGCTGCGTTAATCTTGTCAATATTGGGCAATGGTTCTGAACATGTACACACACAGCTGCGGTAAACTTGTCAATATTGGTCAATGATGCTGAACATGTACACACCCAGCTGCGGTAATGTTGTCAATATTGGTCAATGGTTCTAAACATGTACACACCCGGCTGTGTTAATCTTGTCAATATTGGTCAATGCTTCTGAACATGTACACTCCCAGCTGCGTTAATCTTGTCAATATTGGGCAATGGTTCTGAACATGTACACATCCAGCTGCGGTAATCTTGTCAATATTGGTCAATGATGCTAAACATGTACACACCCGGCTGTGTTAATCTTGTCAATATTGGTCAATGGTTCTGAACATGTACACTCCCAGCTGCGTTAATCTTGTCAATATTGGTCAATGGTTCTGAACATGTACACACCCAGCTGCGGTAATCTTGTCAATATTGGTCAATGATGCTGAATATGTACACACCCAGCTGCGGTAATGTTGTCAATATTGGTCGATGATGCTGAACATGTACACACCCAGCTGCGGTAATCTTGTCAATATTGGTCAATGGTTCTGAACATGTACACTATGGAAGGTCATATCCGCCATAATTATATGTGGCTTGATGCTTGCTGGCTGATGACAGTTTAAGTTCTATCCGTCTTATTACAATTATATGTGGTTTGATGCTTGCTGACTGATGACATTACACGTTCTATGCGTGTTATTGCATTCACCGTTTGTATTTATGACAATTCTATGTGACCTGGTGCCTGCCTGCTGATGGAATTACAACTTATATCCATGTTATTCTATTTGTCATTTGTATTTATGACATTTGAAATCATCTTGGTTGTAATATATATTTGTCTTTATTGCATGCGCATTTGGCTTGATGTTTCATTCATTTGTCCTTACTGCTTTCGGACTTATTCAAAGTGCTAAGTGCTTTGTTCTTACTTTCTATTGCAAATGCTTAGTGCAATAAAACAGACACACGAATAAGGACGTATCAATAATTGTAATGTAAATAAGACGAATGAACAAAGCAATCAGCAGAATGGACATGTAAGAAAGACAAATACAATTACAACAAGCAGATTTCAAATGTAATACATACAAATGACGAATACAATAACATGCATATAAGTTGTAATGTCATCCAGCACGCAAGCATCAAGTCACATATAATTATGGCGGATATTACCTTCCCAAATTACTGTTGCAATTGTTGTTGTCAAGGGGCGTGGCTTATCGAGGTCACCCTAAACAAACACCCAAAGGCTGGAAAAGGCTACGAAGGCTACAAAGGCTGTTTCGATGTTGCTTGTACGTCCGTTAGCGGATACTTTTGACATGCATTTTCATGAATTGACTGAATTAATTATGTGTTATGATCATTTTAGGAATTTTGCTCATTTTTAATACAATAATCCACCACAAATATACGTGTTTTGGTAAATTGTTTAAACGCGCACCTGCGCCGATCGGGCCGCGCGGAATTGGAGTGATTAACACCTATAAACATATCGTTTAACAGGAGCAGCTAAACACCGATTATACTTATTGCATTATTGGATTATTATTACTTTGTATTATTATTATTATTCATTATTATTATTCATTATTATTATTAATAGTCTACATATTATTAATTATTATTATTATTAATCATTATTTATTTATTATTATTATTAATTAATTATTATTTGTGTACCCAATTGATAGTTTTACTATGGTTATTCAAACGAAATAATCGATAACTACGAACTACAATGCCAAACAATGCATAGTTGTAGCCTGACCCGAATGAATATTACTGTGCAGCTGACCATGCACAATTGGGGCTTGTTAAATTTGTCACAAGCTGGACCCATAATCATTAAACGGTCGTATTTTATCTATATATAATTTAATATGTGCATATACGAGGGTCATCCAATAAAAAGTGAAAACGAATATAAGTTGATATATTGTGCATATACCTGAATGATATTTGGCCTACGCTATATTGACACTTCGTCAATGATGTCGCATTATATGACGTCATTACGTTGTATGACGTCATAGTCATGTGACGTTATAATCACATACGTCAAGGGTCATGAACACGGTGATGATAATACTGAGCCATTTTCACTATATATATTGGATTACCCTCGTATTTGTGCATCTGTAAATATCAGTTTGCAAACGTTTCAGTATCCGCACGTGATGTACGCACATTGTGTTAAATGAAAAATGAAATGTATGGTGTTACAATGTCACTTCGAAAAATAAACACGTAATTGTGTAACTATTCCACCCGTTTTTCTTATAATTTATATAACTACCTGTTGCCTACTTTATTATTCCCTACCAGTATCTCCCGTCACAGAAAATAACAAGTTTAATTTTAAATTTCAAAAGGAACAGTTTACTGCCAATAATTGACGTAATTACGTTAATTACAAATACAGGACACGGGAAGGAAAATGTTCGTGGAATAAACTGTGCTAAATACTATGGGTTAATTGACGGGAACATGTCAGCTAGCGTAAATGTCTTTTACAACTAGCTACACGTTTATTCGGCCGTGTAAATAAAAGATTTTGCTTCCGCAATCTGAGGAAATATTCGTTGCAGAGCCGTACGTAGCGCTCATAAACATATTGTTTATCACCGTGTGGATACCCATTTTCAAGGTAGATAACTAGCTGATGTCTCAAAATTCGGCATTCGTCCTATGTTCACGTAATGTGTTGATGCATAAAGCATGTTTAAATGAATGTCGTTGATCGATCATTGACATATATTAATAATAATGCAATAAGTATAATCGGTGTTTAGCTGCACCTGCTAAACAATATGTTAATAGGTGTTAATCACTCTTTGTCCAATTCCGCGCGGCCCGATCGGCGCAGGTGCGCGTTTAGATAATTTACCAAAAACACGTATATTTGTGGTAGATTATTGCATTCAAATGCTTAAAATGATTAACATGATCATAACACATACTAATTCAGTCAATGCAATGGCAATGAATGGTATAAAATATCCGCTAACGGACGTACAAGCAACTTCGAACAGCCTTTGTAGCCTTTGTAGCCTTTTCCAGCCTGGTTTGGTGTGTTTTAGGGTGACCGAAACGCATGGCAAAACAGCGATGCAATAATCAATAATGGAACTCCGGATGTCACTTGAAACAGTGCGAATGAATAAAGCATCAATCCAAATGCACATGCAATTTAGACTACAACCAAGAAGATTTCAAATGTCACAAACACGAATGACGAATACAATAACATGAAAATAAGTTGTAATGGCACTAGTCAGCAAGCATCAAGCCACATATAATTGTAATAAGACGGATAGAACTTAGAATGTCATCAGCAAGCAAGCATCAAGCCTAATAGAATTATGGCGGATATTACCTTCCATAGTACACACCCAGCTGCGGTAATCTGGTCAATATTGGGCAATGGTTCTGAACATGTACACACTCAGCTGCGTTAATCTTGTCAATATTGGGCAATGGTTCTAAACATGTACACACCCAGCTGCGGTAATCTTGTCAATATTGGTAAATGATGCTGAACATGTACACACACCCAGCTGCGTTAATCTTGTCAATATTGGTCAATGGTTCTGAACATGTACACTCCCAGCTGCGTTAATCTTGTCAATATTGGGCAATGGTTCTGAACATGTACACACCCAGCTGCGGTAATCTTGTCAATATTGGTCAATGATGCTGAACATGTACACACATCCAGCTGCGTTAATCTTGTCAATATTGGTCAATGATGCTGAATATGTACACACCCAGCTGCGGTAATGTTGTCAATATTGATCAATGATTCTGAACATGTACACTCCCAGCTGCGTTAATCTTGTCAATATTGGTCAATGGTTCTGAACATGTACACACCCAGCTGCCTTAATCATGTCAATATTGGTCAATGATGCTGAACATGTACACACCCAGCTGCAGTAATGTTGACAATATTGGTCAATGCTTCTGTACATGTACACTCCCAGCTGCGTTAATCTTGTCAATATTGTGCAATGGTTCTGAACATGTACACACTCAGCTGCGTTAATCTTGTCAATATTGGGCAATAGTTCTAAACATGTACACACACAGCTGCGGTAATCTTGTCAATATTGGTCAATGATGCTGAACATGTACACACCCAGCTGCGGTAATGTTGTCAATATTGGTCAATGATTCTAAACATGTACACACCTGGCTGTGTTAATCTTGTCAATATTGGACAATGGTTCTGAACATGTACACACCCAGCTGCGTTAATCTTGTCAATATTGGACAATGGTTCTGAACATGTACACACCCAGCTGCGTTAATCTTGTCAATATTGGACAATGGTTCTGAACATGTACACACCCAGCTGCGGTAATCTTGTCAATATTGGGCAATGGTTC
The DNA here is from genome assembly GCA_029237695.1 of Conchocele bisecta. Classification (NCBI taxonomy): domain Eukaryota; kingdom Metazoa; phylum Mollusca; class Bivalvia; order Lucinida; family Thyasiridae; genus Conchocele; species Conchocele bisecta. The sequence continues at coordinate 60,818,994 of CM055265.1, read as the reverse complement.
TGAACATGTACACACTCAGCTGCGTTAATCTTGTCAATATTGGTCAATGATGCTGAACATGTACACACCCAGCTGCGTTAATCTTGTCAATTTTGGTCAATGGTTCTGAACATGTACACACTCAGCTGCGTTAATCTTGTCAATATTGGTCAATTGGTTCTGAACATGTACACACTCAGCTGCGTTAATCTTGTCAATTTTGGGCAATGGTTCTGAACATTTACAAACCCAGCTGCGTTGATCTTGTCAATATTGGTCAATGGTTCTAAACATGTACACACATGGATTACCGCAGCTGGGAGTGTACATGTTTAGAACCAATATTGAGAAGATTAACGCAGCTGGGAGTGTACATGTTCACAATCATTGACCAATATTGACAACATTACCGCAGCTGGGTGTGTACATGTTCAGAATTATTGACCAATATTGACAAAATTACCGCAGCTGGGTGTGTACATGTTCAGCATCATTGACCAATATTGGACAAGATTAACGCAGCTGGGTGTGTGTACATGTTCAGCATCATTGACCAATATTGACAAGATTACCGCAGCTGGGTGTGTACATGTTCAGCATCAGTGACCAATATTGACAAGATTACCGCAGCTGGGTGTGTACATGTTCAGCATCAGTGACCAATATTGACAAGATTAACGCAGCTGAGTGTGTACATGTTCAGAACCATTTACCAATATTGACAATATTAACGCAGCTGGGAGTGTACATGTTCAGAATCATTGACCAATATTTGACAAGATTAACGCATATGGGTGTGTGTACATGTTCAGCATCATTGACCAATATTGACAAGATTACTGCAGCTGGGTGTGTACATGTTCAGAACCATTGCCCAATATTGACAAGATTAACGCAGCTGAGTGTGTACATGTTCAGAACCATTGCCCAATATTGACCAGATTAACGCAGCTGGGAGTGTACATGTTCAGAACCATTGACCAATATTGACAACATTACCGCAGCTGGGTGTGTACATGTTCAGAACCATTAACCAATATTAACCAGATTAACGCAGCTGGGAGTGTACATATTCAGAATCATCGACCAATATTGTTACGCGCCGGCTATGGGGCGTGTATCCTATACTGTTATGATCCTCTTTTGTTTGAGCAGAGCCGCTGTAGGATTTTGTATCAGCTGTTAAAAGTGCCTCCTTGGCTCTTGGACTGTGGACTACTCAAGTCACCAAGGCACGCGCTGAGGGCGGAGTTTGTCTGATTGCTTTACTTTGGTCTGATTGCCTGGTAGTATCATGTAGTGAGAAGTACAGCAATCAAACTACAAGCCGGCAGCCTGTGCGTTATGACTAGGACTGCGTCCTTGTGGTTCTCTATGGACTGGATGTGGGATGAGACACCACTCAGTAGGAACGCTGGGAATTCACAAGTAGCCGGTTGAATTATAACAATTTAATAAGCTGGTAACTGACGGTGAATGGCAGATACATGGACAACACAATTGTTTCACATACATGTTCACTAAGAGTAACCAATATTATCTTGTTTTAGTGAAACAGATGAAGATGGTTCAAATGCATTATATATTTATATCAGTTTTAGCTACACAATAAAATGGCATGAAGAATGGAAACTGATTCTGCCAAACTTATCTCGAAATTGTCGGACGCTCGATCCTAATGCTAATGTGTGGTGCTATCATAATATCACGGTTACACTTCGGTAGCATATACGAACACATTATAATTTGTTAGTACCGCGCGAAGTCACAAACCAGTAATTAATGTAAAGATAGTTCTGTGCCGGGCTGGTTTAAACGAAATATTTAACATGAATTAGCCACCTAGCACTGCGGTGAATACACGCATCTATGTGTATTAATAATGCTATAACCGGATAAGACGGTGTAATATATGTTGCCGTAAATAATGTCCAAAGCGATTCTGAAAACTTATTTATGCCTAAATGTAAATTTACTTGCTACGAGGATGATGTTATAATGATCTTACTGTGGAATTGATGTGATACATTATTCTCACGAAATTTGCGTGGTGTTCTTTGTGAAAAGCCAAAAGTCAGAATGAATCAACAGAAAAAATCGGGGTTCTTTTATATACCCATGGGTTGGCCGGCGGCCAACGGCCACTAATTTGTGGTCGCAGCGGCCAACGGCCAATTTTCGGTCACAACGGCCAGCGGCCAATAATTTGTGGTCACAACGGCCACTTTTGGGTCGGAGCGGCCACTAAAAGTTGGCCGCTCACGTGAAGATCTCGAGACCGGCCAGAAAATACTGGCCGGGCTCGTGAACGACCCAAAACAATTGGCCGCTGACATGTAAGTTGCCAGGGCGATCTCGTGAGCGGCCAGACAATGTTGGCCGCTCGCGTGCGGTCTACAATATTACAAACCGCCAAACTCGCCTGTTACGAAACGCACCAAGACGCATATTTCATCGATAAAGACAGATAATTAATAAGTAATACTTTTCTGAAAGTACAAATAAACCTATGATTATATACCAGAAAGGCATTGTTGAAAGCTAGAACGCTTCATTGTTGGTCTTTGAAAGTCACTTCGTTTCGTCAAATTAACAATCCCAGAACGCAACGAACAAGATGGCTGACGAAATGTGGATTATTTCTATTGCTGAGAATGAAGGCACGTTTTCTCAATTTAAATTGCTGTCTGGGATGGTTAGGCGTGGGCCATTTGACGAAATGATGTGGTTGAAAGCAAATTATCTGACAGCCAGCGTGGTTTTGCATCTAATGCTAAAATGATGGACTTTGGAATGACTGAATGTTGAACACGGATACAACAGGTGCGCAAATTGGAAGCATGTGATAGTGAAAATGAATTCAGACAAGACCGTGATGTTTTAAGGTGTGTGCTGGGTCTGAGTATGAATTCCAGACGCACACACATGCCTACACTTCACTGCTTGTCATATCGACATAACAAGAAATATAATTTACAATAGTGAAGAGTGTTAGTAGTTCCCGAGGTTCACATCAACACTGATGGACAACTTAATAATGGGAGGTAAGTCACATATGCCGGTGCATATCATTATCCCCTGGTTTGCTTGGCAAAACTCCTGTTGCCAAATACTATGGGTGAATAGTTCCACTAATATATGTTGTGTAAGACATCCTGGACCACTATTAATAATATATTGTTACTGTTAATATTGTTGCTATGGTTTTTATGCTCCAGTGACGTCTCGGGCCCCACGACAACTCGGCCCCACGACACTTCGGCCCCACGACACCTCGGCCCCAGACACCTCGGCCCACGACACCTCGGCCCCATATATTTTTGTATAGGGTATTTTTTTATAAAAAATATATCTATTTAATGGGCAGAAGGGTATGAAATGGTATTTTTTATGAATAATTACGCAAAATTCGATATGTGTACGATTGAGTCTAACAAATATTACCTATGATAACATGTCTATGTGATGGTAACATATACACATTGTTATTATAGATAAGATGTGTTAAACCTTAAACCTCTGTGGAATCTTAAATAAGAAAACAATGTTATAACTTCATGTTTATTCATGTGACTGAATTAATTTTGGTTCATACGAGTCAAGTCCGTATCACTTTCAACATGGGAAGAAAGTTCTGTTCTGTTTCATACACATATATACAAATATACAAATACATCCAAACACCATATATCTCGGAACAAAGAAGATTTCGTAAAAGTTTGGTCCGATTATCAGTGGTGCTAAGTACTACATTATTTGTCAGAATTTTTAGATAAAAAATTGTTCTGAAATATATGGCGTTTGTGGATATATGCACAGAATAATCCAGCACTGTATGTCAAATCACTGTCAAATGTCAAATCACTCGAGGTTACCAACGTAACACTTCG
>CM055265.1:60762750-60814625 GCA_029237695.1 Conchocele bisecta | reverse complement strand
TAATACAAATAAAATAAAAGAAAATTGCATACCCATAAAGGTGTATTCCGAATGTAATGGCTTAATGCACATCTGCATTGTTGGGTGACTAGACAGCAGAGCTCCAGATAAGCTGCGTATTTGCTTAAATACCCAATTAAAATTGCCAAAAACCCAATTAAAATCAGAAGTAGCGAGTATCAAAAAGCAATACCAATTTTGTGGTACCTTTATCATGCTGCAGGAAACAATAAACAGACCACAAATATCATATTTTTCTTATTTTCCATGAAAACAGATCTTAGTATTTCATTAGAATTGTCTCCTTGGAGACAATTCTAATGAAATGTCAAGATGTGTTTTCATTTCCAAGCAAACTATTCAATAATTGCGGTCTGTTGATGTGTAAACAGTAGTGATTTTATTTTGGCCAATTTTGAAATACCCAATTGCTTCAGAATCGATGCAGTAACAATACTCAATTACTAATTCCTTATCTGGAGCCCTGCAGACAGGATCTTTTCTGGCCACCATTCTATCATTTATTATGTATGAATCTCGTCTCGTCGCCAATAATGTATTTTATTACATTTCAAGCTATTATATGCCTGGATTTATCCGTGAGAGAAAACCTGAAAACCTGTAATTGTCAACTTACAAATAATAGACCCGGTGACCGTGAAGAGAACACCGGAACACCCAGCGGTCGTTATAAAATAAGCACCGCCGACAAAAATTCATATGCAAATGCACCTGAAACATAATAAAATGCAGTTTTGTTAAAAAATGTTGTTCAGAAAAGTAAAAAATAGGATATTCCATTGTATATGTTTTTTTTATCTCATAAATAAGTTACTATTGAGTATTGTATTGTGTGTGACTATAGATACCCAAAATAACTTTGTGACAGTTGTAATGTAATGTAATGGGCATATGTAGTTGGTGAGCCGAGGACCCAGATTGACCCCAGTAATGCGTATAGCTTGTGACGAGAAGGTCCCGGGTTCGACTGCAATTCTTTCTGTTCTCTGTTACGTTTGCTGGCCTGTCAATGCTGATGCTGCATCGCGGGTGCTGGCATTGAGTGTATTAACCTTTTCAACACTACAGATCTCTTTTGCAGTGTTTGCAAAAAGTGAAGATCCAGATGAGACGTCATTATACCCCCCCGCAACGAAGTTGTGGGGGGGGGGGGGTATACTGGAGTCAGCTTGTCCGTCCGTCCGTCCGTCTTTCCGTGTTTCCGTCCGTCACAAAACTTAACAATTGTAAATTTCCTTTTAACTTCTCTTTCCCTTTGCGGAAATCTTTCATATTTTACCCGCCCCTTCTCTGACACTTCATACATTCATTCTGCAAGAAACCTACGACCCCCATTTATGCCAGGGGTCAAGGTCACGGACTTAGAATGTCTAGTTTGCTTTTTTCAACTGGAACCACCATCGCACTCTCCATATGTGCTGACATAGTCTTTTATCTGAAAATGATAGTATGCGAGCTGGAATTCATTCTAGGTCAGGGCTGACGCGGGGGGTATTCCGTAAGCCCCCGCTTACTGACAAATCTAGTTGGGATCTGCACTTTTTGAATTTTTTATGCTCCCTGAAATTATTTATTTCGTGGGAGCATGTAGTTACTGCTTTGTCCGGCGTCCACACTCCACCGTCCGAGTTTTTCAAATTGCTATATCTCTGTGACTGTTTGGGATATCAACTTGAAACTTCATATACATATTGATCACCATCAATATTTTCATTGTATACCCAACCCATGCTGCCCAGGAGCCCAAGGTTAAGGTGAAATGACTTTAAACTTTTTGTTAAAGTTTTACTTTAACATTTTCATATTGCTATATCTTTGTGACTGCTTGGGATATCAAATTAAAACTTCATATATAATACACATTGATCACCATCCATATTTTCATTGTATACCCTACCCATGCTGTCCAGGAGCCCAAGGTCAAGGTCAAATATGACTTATAATTGTATGTATTTGCTAAAGCTTACGTTAAAGTTTTTTCAAATTACTATATCTCTATGACCGCTTGCGATATCAACTTGAAACTTCATATACGCTTTGAACACCATCCATATTTTCATTGTATACCCTACCCATGCTGCCCAGGAGTTCAAATGACTTAGATTTTTATGCCCCACCACGATAGTGGAGGGGGCATTTAATGTTACCCTTGTCCGTCCGCCCCGTCCGTCCGTCCGTCCTCCGTCCCGTCCGTCTGTCCGTCCGTCACAAAACTTTAACGCTCGGGTAAATGTCTCAGAATTTCTTCATCCTTCGACCGATCTGCTTCATATTTCATATACGCATTGCTAAAATGGTCCTCTACCGCCCTGTGCCAAATCCACGTTAGTCCTGCCCCCGTCGGGCCCAGGGTCAAGGTCACATACTTGGTGCTTCAAAAACATTAACGCTCGGGTAAATATCTTATAATTTCTGTTCCCTTCCACGGATCAGCTTCATACTTCATATACACATTGCTATAATGGTCCTCTACCGCCCTGTGCCAAATCCACGTTCGTCCTGCCCCCGCCAAGCCCAGGGTCAAGGTCACATACTTAGTGCTTCAAAAACTTTAACGCTCAGGTAAATATCTTATAATTTCTGTTTTCTTTCACGGATCAGCTTCATACTTCATATACGCATTGCTCTAATGGTTCTCTACCGCCCTGTGCCAAACCCATGTTCATCCTGCCCCCGCCAAGCCCAGGGTCAAGGTCACATACTTGGTGCTTCAAAAACTTTAACGCTCCAGTAAATATCTTATAATTTCTGTTCCCTTCCACAGATCAACTTCATACTTCATATACACATTGCTATAATGGTCCTCTACCGCCCTGTGCCAAATCCACGTTCGTCCTGCCCCCGCCAAGCCCAGGGTCAAGGTCACATACTTAGTGCTTCAAAAACTTTAACGCTCAGGTAAAAAAAAAAATTGACTTGGAATTTGGCCTCTTTTATTATCAAAGCGATATGTGGGGCATCCGTGTTCTATGAACACATTTTCTAGTTTTTTTAAAGCTTACGTTAAAGTTTTTCAAATTGCTATATCTCTGTGACTGCTTGGGATATAAACTTGAAACTTCATATACACATTGATCACCATCCATATTTTCATTGTATACCCTACCCATGCTGCCCAGGAGCCCACGGTCTAGGTCAAATGACTTTAAACTTTTTGTTAAAGTTTTATGTTAACAATTTTCAAATTCAATTCAATTCAAATTAGCATCCAAATATTTATTGTGACTAATAAAAAAAACATTGCGTTAAACCTTTCTAGAATTTATCTCTGTTACCAATTGAGATTATGATATGAAACTTCATATACACATTGATCACCATGTATTGTGATTAATAAGCATACTACACCAATACCCAGGGTCAAGCACTTTGAATTTCAATCCAGGCGTCATCGGGGAGCATTTGTCGGATTTACCGACCATCTAGTTATATTTGTTATCGTAAAGTCTGTTTTGTCAGCTGGGGCAACTTATTGTTGGTAGAGCACTATAATGTCAAATCACAGTACCGTTGCCCTATGTTTGTCCTGAATGTAGGTCATATTTCATACTAATGTTTATCGGCTTAACTATATCCATGTATTCACATGTACATTTCTAACCATGCCAAAACAAATGAGTAATCATATTTTAGTGTGATGATACAGAAATTTATAATTTATAATTCAACATATTATTCTTATTTTATCTAAAACGTAAATGTTGTGACCACCATTTGAACCGTCTCATTGAGACGATTCAAATGAGTGATCACAACAAATACTTTCATTGAGAAATACCGGTAGTAAACATAGAAAAAATAAATATTATTCAATTACCGACATGTAGAAGTGTATGCCGATTTCAATGGGTTCAGTGGTGTTTGATATGGTTACATTTACTATAGGAATGAATGGACTTATTGTGGAATTTATTGGGGTATAATCTTGGAAAAGTCGCGGGAATACTGGACGAGACTTTTGGACAGAGACTTGCTACGGGCCGATCAAATCTTAGGGAATTGTGTAAATATTTTTGTGCTGGAATTATATGTATATGCCATAATTATACTCATGGAATACATAGTATGTCGAGGGCTATCTTGTTTTTGCCTTTCTGTCCAGTCAGCCATCCATTTGTCCTTTCATACTTTAGCATGTTATACTTACTTACCTTAAGATGTTCAAGCACTTGTTGCAGTCTATCTTTGCAACTGCAAATCTACTGGCATTGAAACACCATGTGCCTGTTTATCATCATCCATATTTTCATCTCTTAGCCAACGGAGCATGCATACCCAAGGCCAAATGACATAGACATTTGTGTGAACGTTTTGCCAATTTATTTCTTGTCAGTACTGGCGATGGCTGTGGGAATATGTGAGCCCGTGCTCACTTGCTACGAGCCGGCTCATCAGTAGCTGATTTCACCAAAATTGCTAAGCATACTTATCTAGCTAAGTATACTTTGAAGGGGGTGGGGTATACTGGAGTCAGCTTGTCCGTCCGTGTTTCCGTGTTTCCGTGTTTCCGTCCGTCACAAAACTTAACAATTGTAAATTTCCTTTTAACTTCTCTTTCCCTTTGCGGAAATCTTTCATATTTTACCCACCCCTTCTCTGACACTCATACATCATTGTGCAACAAACCTACGACCCCCATTTATGCCAGGGGTCAAGGTCACGGACTTAGAATGTCTAGTTTGCTTTTTTCAACTGGAACCACCATCGCACTCTCCATATGTGCTGACATAGTCTTTTATCTGAAAATGATAGTATGCGAGCTGGAATGTATGTCCGGTTGGAAAAAGGACCCGACAACATATGTAATTCATTCTAGGTCAGGGCTGACGCGGGGGGGGGGGTATTCCGTAAGCCCCCGCTTACTGACAAATCTAGTTTTTCCAGAAATGCATTAGTTCATATAGAGCTAACGACTGCATATATTTGATGATTAAAAGTACAATGTATTCAGAATTATTATATAGTATATACTGAATTTATTACATTATCACAGCCAAAATGGCTGTGATAATGTAATAAATTCAGTATAATACAAATTAATAAAGTTATCCTTAAATTGAAAATTTCTCCCTCAAAGTGTATTTAGCTAGATAATAGGCTACATAGGCTACAGGGTTTGATGTTTTTGTAAATGCAGGATTAACCCTTACAATGCTGAATTTATCTGCTGTTTATTTGTATATTTTTCTTCTTTTTTTTTCTTATCAAAAACATGGTTTGACACCACCAATGGAAATGATTCTCAAGTGCTATGAAACCATGTTTTTATTGAGAATGAATGAAGACAACATCAGATGACTATTTTCGTTTCCAACACTCTAAGGGTTAATGGTCAGTGCGCGGTGAAGGGTAATGACTATTTTGGTCGTAGAAAGATCATGAGGTTGTAGTTCAAAATTCTGTATATTTGGTGAAAACAGAATGACAAATGGGACCTGTAACCCTTAAACCGCTGTCTTAAACATGCTTTTACAGCATTTTAGAATAATTTACAACATGCTTTGACAGCACTTCAGAATCATTTCCACGGGAAATGATTCTGAAATGCTGTCAAAACATGTTTTTATTGAGAAATAAGGCAAGATATAAAAGCAACAGCAGACGACTATTGTTGTGAGTAACGGTCTAAGGGTTAATGGAATGGAATGGTGCTTAACGGCCCATCAACACAAAAGAGTATCATTTAGGGCCAAGCAACGTAGATGAAGAATAAAAATAATAGTAAAATACTATGTTACATGTGGTAATCAATCAGATGATAAGGTAAAAATATTAATATGATAACCAATATAAATGAACAACGTGTATAGAATTATAAAATTATAGTAATGAGTAACATGTATACAATGATAAAATTAAATTTTCCGACACAAGTTAGTTTCATGTAGAAAATGAAGCAAACCTTCACTATTCTCCACCTGGAATAGCTCCGCAAGTGAAGTAACATTGAAGTGTTTGCCTCTCTAAGGGTTAATACTAGCTACAACTGTGTGATTACTATCCTGAGCTGCTGTGTTTCAGGCTACGAGTCCACACGCGAGGCTGTGGCCAAATATGTGTCTACCCCTACATCGTCTGTGACAGCAAAGGTAAGTACGCACACAGTGCTGTTTGTAGAGCGAGCTCTGGGGGCATATTTACACCTGAAAATGTCAAAGGCACTTAACTCTTAGAACGCTACACACAAAAATTGTCGTCTGCTGTTGCTTTTATATCTTGCCTTATTTTTCAATAAAAACATGGTTTGACAGCACTTCAGAATCATTTCCAATGGAAATGATTCTGAATTGCTGTTAAACCATGTTGTGAATTATTATAAAGTGTTGTCAAAGCATGTTTTTATGCCCCACCACGATAGTGGAGGGGGCATTTAGTGTTACCCTTGTCCGTCTGTCCCCGTCCGTCCCGTCCGTCCGTCCGTCACAAAACTTTAACGCTCGGGTAAATGTCTCATAATTTCTTCATCCTTTGACCGATCAGCTTCATATTTCATATACGCATTGCTCTAATGGTCCTCTACCACCCTGTGCAAAATCCACGTTCGTCCTGCCCCTGCCAAGCCCAGGGTCAAGGTCACATACTTAGTGCTTCAAAAACTTTAACGCTCGTGTAAATATCTTATAATTTCTGTTTCCTTTCACGGATCAGCTTCATACTTCATATACGCATTGCTCTAATTGTCCTCTACTGTCCTGTGCCAAATCCACGTTCGTCCTGCCCCCGCCAAACCCAGGGTCAAGGTCACATACTTAGTGCTTCAAAAACGTTAACGCTCAGGTAAATATCTTATATTGATTTTCTGTTTCTTTACGGATTAGCTTCATACATCATACACACTTGCTCTAATGGTCCTCTACTGTCTTGTGCCAAATCCACATTCGTCCTGCCCCCGCCAAGTACAGGGTCAAGGTCACATACTTAGCGCTTTAAAAACTTTAACGCTCGGGTAAATATCTTATAATTTCTGTTCCCTTTCACGGATCAGCTTCCTACTTCATGTACGCATTGCTCTAATGGTCCTCTACCGCCCTGTGCTAAATCCACGTTCGTCCTGCCCCCGCCAAGCCCAGGGTCAAGGTCACATACTTTAACTTTAACGCTCAGGTAAACAAATAAATTCACTTGGAATTTGGCCTCATTTATTATCATAGCGATATGTGGGGCATCCGTGTTCTATGAACACATTTTCTAGTTGAAGATAACAATGGAAAATATTAAATAAACAGCAGACGACAAAAACTTAAGATGGCGGTGTATGGGTTAAAATATTAGAATGATCCTATTATTCTAATAGAAAAGGGTCCAAATTCTGAAAATGGCCCAATGGATCTAATGGATGAATTGTTAACCTTAATTTACTGCAGCTGTGGATGATATATACAGTCAAACTTGTGCTAAAGACCACCTCCGAATAGCAATGACCTGGCTGTAAAGGCCACACTTTTTGTTGTCCGACTGGCACAATTATATATAAATGACCCTGTGAAATAAAGACCACCTGTGAACAAAGGCCAGATTTTTCACTTCCCATGGCTGGCCTTTATTCACAGGTTTTAGTTTAATATGTTAATCGTTAATTTACAAAAAAACCAGTCTGGTCAGCATGGCCAGGGTGTACATGATTATATAAAAGCTCAAGCTAATCTGAATTAACACTCCTGAATAATGAAATGTGGTTGTGACTGGAGAAATTGGGCTTATGAGATTTATGACCAGTGTAGGTCCTGATCAAATTGCACAATCCTGTCGCCTGATAACAATCTACGTTAAACGTACGACAAGTGTTTCATTGATGGAATGGCGAACAGTGCAGATCCTGATCAGACTGTGCGGATGCACAGTCTGATCTGGATCTACACTGGTCGCATAAGGCCCATTTATCCAATCACAACAACAAATAATTCCTCTTTTGTCTGGCCGCTCATCCCCATGTATCCCTGTGTTCCAGGACAGCGGGTTGACGTGTTCATGTTCCTCTGCCCTGGTATACTTAACCCACTTAAATTACGGGATACAATTAAAGCAGTATGAAACAAAATAAATGAGATTTGTTTTTTGGCAAAAATGATTAATCATGGTTAAATGGGTTAATTAGGCAGTGTTCAATTAGATACACATATGACTAAACATTATTGTTACATTATAATATTACATGCTACCCAGTGCAGGGGGGGGGGGGGGGGGGGGGTGGGTCCAGGAACGAGGGGGGGGGGAGGGGGTGTGTTTTCCTATTTTCGAGATTTCGAGAGTATGCTAGGGAGTCCGGGGGCATGCCCCAAAGGAAAACTATTGAAATCTAGATGTCCGGAAATGCACTGTCCTGTGTTTCACGGCATTTAAATTATTCAGACACCAACTGGTGGTAAACTGTGATCTATGTAAACGTGGCTTAACAGGGGGGTTGCAACACCAGAACCTCCCCTCCAGATCTGCCCCTGCAGTGATTTACCGTCATTCTAGAGGGATCTCCTAGACGTTCACGAGACGCAATTGACGTCACGTTTTGACGTCATTTCCGGCGAAGAAACAATTCATACGCTAACGTCAAAATTGTCAATTTTGGCAACAATATAAGCTGGTCTAAGAGCAAATTTCACATTTTCCGAAGAGCATGTAATATACAATTTATTCCACTACTATTTTGAAATACCGGATTTATTTCTCTTGGCATCTGTAAATCAGACACCGCACAAGTTTCTTTGTCAGATTTCCAGATGTATCGGTAAATAAATCTGATATTTCAAAATGACAGAGCTCCAGATAAGGAAATAGTAATTGAATATTGTCACTCCATCATTTCTGAAGCAATTGGGTATTTCAAAATTTTAATTGGGTAAATTAAAATCACACTACTGTTTACACATCAACAGATAGCAATTATTAATGGTTTGCTTCGAAATGAAAACATGTCTTGGCATTTCATTAGAATTGTCTCCAAGGAGACAATTCTAATGAAATGCCAAGACATATTTTCATTGAAAATAAAAAAAATATGCTATATTTGTGGTCTGTTTATTGTTTTCTGCAGAATAATAAAGGTACCATAAATTTTGTATTGCTTTTTGATACTCTACTTCTGATTTCAATTGGGCTTTTGGCAATTTTAATTGGGTATTTAAGCAAATACGCAGCTTATCTGGAGCCTGGTATACCATCCTATCACCAAGCCGACCACCCGTGTATATCTCTGTGTTCCAGGACATCATGTTGACAAGTTGACAATCTGGTATTTCTAAATGACAGTTTAATAAACTCTATGTATACCAGGGCTCCAGAATCCAGATAAGGAATTAGTAATTGAGTATTGTCACTCCATCATTCTCAATTGGGTATTTCAAAATTTTAATTGGGTAAATTAAAATCACACTACTGTTTACACATCAACAGACAGCAATTATTGAATGGTTTGCTTTGAAATGAAAACATGTCTTGGCATTTCATTAGAATTGTCTCATTGAAAAAAACAAAACAACATATATTTGTGGCCGACCACCCGTGTATATCTCTGCGTTCCAGGACATCGTGATGACAAGTGGGTGTTCCGGTGCCCTGGACCTGTGTATCAGCTGCCTGGCCAACCCTGGGGACAACATACTGGTTCCCCGACCCGGATACTCCATCTACAAAACCCTCGGCGAATCTCTCGGGATACATGTGAGGCAGTACAATTTACTGGTACGTATACATATTATTTTATGGTATGTCTTTCACTCATTACATATTTATTGACATTTCAACAATATGGTATCTAACACCTTTGACCAAATAACTATCTCGGTGTACGCAATGCTGAAATGATAAGAATAATTGTATCCCCCGGACTCCGTCGGGGGATACTATGGATTTGACAGCGCGCCGCGTCCGCGTCCGCGTCCGCGTCCGCGTCCGCCGCAGACACTTCTTGTCCGGAGCATAACTCGAACACCCTTTGGAATATTTTCATGAAACTTCACACATACATAGACCACGACCCGTAGGTGTGTCGCGCACAAGAATGACAACTCTTGCATAGCTAATTTTTGAGTTATCTCCCTTTTTTGTTTCTCGTACTGATTTCGTGTCCGGAGCATAACTCCACCACCCTTTGGAATATTTTCATGAAACTTCACACATGCATAGACCACGATCCGAAGGTGTGTCGCGCACAAGAATGACAACTCTTGCATAGCTAATTTTTGAGTTATCTCCCTTTTTTGTTTCGCGCACTGATTGACCATAACTCGACCACCCTTTGGAATATTTTTATGAAACTTCACACATTCAATTAGACCACGAAGCGAAAATGTGTGTCGTGCACAAGAATGACAACTCTTGCATAGCTAATTTTTTAGTTATCTCCCTTTTTTGTTTTCGCTCACTGATTTCCTGTCCGGAGCATAACTCGACCACCCTTTGGAATATTTTCATGAAACTTCACACATGCATAGACCACGACCCGGAGGTGTGTCGCGCACAAGAATGACAACTCTTGCGTAGCTAATTTTTGAGTTATCTCCCTTTTTTGTTTTGCGCACTCTACAAACTGGACAATAATACATGAAGACCCGTTTTCTCGTCTGCTCTGTACACCTTTTCTCGTGTGCTCTGTACACCTTACCTGTAGAGAGAACAATAGACACTGGAAGAACCATTCACCTGTCCATGTGCTGCATGTGCTAGCATGTGCAGATGTCCAGTCTTGACCACAGGTAATTATACCCCCCGCAACGAGTTGTGGGGGGGTATACTGGAGTCAGGTTGTCCGTCCGTCCTTCCATCCGTCCGTGCGTCCGTCCGTCCGTCCGTCCGTCTCCGTCCGTCCGTCCGTCCGTCCGTGCGTCGTCCTCCCGTGCGTCCGTCCGTCCGTGCGTCCGTCCGTGCGTCCGTGCGTCCGTGCGTCCGTGCGTCCGTAAACTTAACATCAGAGAAATATTGTTATAACTTCTATTTCCTTCATCTAAAATGCTTGATATTTCACACATGCATTCCTGTAAGGCTCTACTACCATGCTGTGCCAAATCCACGACCGTCCAACCCCCGCAGATCCCAAGGTCAAGGTCAAATACTTAGTCCGTAAACTTAACATCAGAGAAATATTGTTATAACTTCTATTTCCTTCATCTAAGATGCTTAATATTTCTCACATGCATTCCTGTAAGGCTCTACTACCATGCTGTGCCAAATCCACGACCTTCCAACCCCCGCTGATCCCAAGGTCAAGGTCAAATACTTAGTCTCTTTACAAAACTTAACATCAGAGAAATATTGTTCTAACTTCTATTTACATCATCCAAAATTCTTAATATTTCACACATGCATTCCTGTAAGGCTCTACTACCATGCTGTGCCAAATCCACGACCGTCCAACCCCCGCTGATACCAAGGTCAAGGTCAAATACTTAATCTTTTTACAAAACTTAACATCAGAGAAATATTGTTATAACTTCTATTTCCTTCATCTAAAATGCTTAATTTTTATTTCACACATGCATTCCTGTAAGGCTCTACTACCATGCTGTGCCAAATCCACGACCATCCAACCCCCGCTGATCCCAAGGTCAAGGTCAAATACTTAGTCTCTTTACAAAACTTAACATCAGAGAAATATTGTTCTAACTTCTATTTCCTTCATCTAAAATGCTTAATATTGCACACATGCATTCCTGTAAGGCTCTAATACCATGCTGTGCCAAATCCATGACCGTCCAACCCCCGCTGATCCCAATGTCAAGGTAAAATACTTAGTCTCTTTACAAAACTTAACATCAGAGAAATAAGTTATAACTTCTATTTCCTTCATTAAAAATTCTTAATATTTCACTTGTGCATTCCTCTAAGGTTGTACTATCATGCTGTGACAAATCTACGACTGTCCAACCCCCGCTGATCCCAAGGTCAAGGTCACATACTTAGTCTCTTTACAAAACTTAACATCAGAGAAATATGTTATAACTTCTATTTCTTTCATTGAAAATTCTTAATATTTCATATGCTGTGACAAATCCCCGCTGATCTCGAGGTCAACGTCACATACATACCGTATAACCTCGAATTAAATTAACGCCCCCTCCCCTCCTAATAAACGCCACCCCCCCCCCCTCAAATAAAAAGAAAAAAAATTACCAATGACTGCCAATTTCAAACACAAATAATCCTTAAATCCTTATTTGTGTTTGAAATTGGCGGTTCTTATTTTTTTTTTTTTTTTTTTACTGGTTAATAAACGTCAAATACTTAGTCTCTTTACAAAACTTAACATCAGAGAAATGAGTTATAACTTCTATTTCCTTCATTGAAAATTCTTATTATTTCACTTGTGCATTCCTCTAAGGTTGTACTATCATGCTGTGACAAATCTACGACTTTCCAACCCCCGCTGATCCCAAGGTCAAGGTCGCATACTTAGTCTCTTTACAAAACTTAACATCAGAGAAATATGTTATAACTTCTATTTCTTTCATTGAAAATTCTTAATATTTCATATGCTGTGACAAATCCCCGCTGATACTCGAGGTCAACGTCACATTACATACAGTATGACCTCGAATTAACGCCCCCCTCCTAATAAACGCCGCCCCCCCCCCCCCCCCCACCCATAAATAAAAAAAAAAAAATAATTATGGCTCGAGGTTATACGGTAGTTCTCTTTACAAAACTTAACATCAGAGAAAATCGGTTATAACTTCTATTTCCTTGCTCGGATCTGCTTCACATTTCACACACTCATTGCTCCAATGGACCTCTACCACCCTGTGACAAATTCACGTTTATGCCGCTCGCGCTAATCCCAGAGTCAAGGTCACAAGCCCAAACACTTGGAAATTTTTACATATTTTAGGGGTACCTGGGTTTTTTTTTTTTTCATTTTTTTTTTCAAATTATTTTTCAATTTTTGTCTAGTAGCATAAGGTCGTAAGTGCTATATACAGACTATTCACCTGTGCATGTGCTAGCATGTGCAACTGACCACGGACCACTTACAGGTAATTTATACATGTAAATGATTATATTACATTTCCGTAAACTGTGTTGAAAATATTGTGGCAATATGTGTACCTGTGTATATATGATATGTAGATACATATAGGACTATTAAAAAACATTCTGGGCTCCAGTAGGGAGCATTATTCTTTTCTTTGTTTTAAATTTAATTTTTTTTTCCATTTTTTTTTTTACATTCTTTTTCAGTTTTTTAACTGACCACTAACTTATTGCTTGTAATTTATACAGGTACATTATTACATTTCCGTAAACTGTGTTGACAATATTGTGGCAGTATGTGGACCTGTGCAGATATATGTAGATAAATATAGGACTATTAACAAAAATTCTGGGCTCCAGTAGCGAGCATTATTATATTATTTTTTTTTGTATATTACATTTCCGTAAACTGTGTTGAAAATATTGTGGCATTATGTGGACCTGTGCAGATATATGTAGATAAATATAGGACTATTAAAAAAAAAATTCTGGGCTCCAGTAGCAAGCATTATTATTTTTAAGCTTTTTTTTTCCATTTTTTTTTTCATTTTGTTTTTCAAATTATTTTTCAATTTGTGTCTAGTAGCATAAGGTCGTAAGTGCTATATACAGACTATTCACCTGTGCATGTGCTAGCATGTGCAACTGACCACGGACCACTTACAGGTAATTTATACAGGTAAATGATTATATTACATTTCCGTAAACTGTGTTGAAAATATTGTGGCAATATGTGGACCTGTGTATATATGATATGTAGATAAATATAGGACTATTAAAAAACATTCTGGGCTCCAGTAGGGAGCATTATTCTTTTATTTTTTTGTAAATTTAATCTTTTTTTTTCCATTTTTTTTTTTACATTTTTCAATTTTTTAACTGACCACTAACTTATTAGGTAATTTATCCAGGTACATTATTAATTTCTTACTGTGTTGACAATAGGTGGCAGTATGTGGACCTGTGCAGATATAGTAGATAAATATAGGATTAACAGCTGGGTCAGTAGGATTATTATTTTATTTTTTTTTGTTATTACATTTCCGTAAACTGTGTTGACAATATTGTGGCAGTATGTGGACCTGTGCAGATATATTAGATAATATAGACTATTAACAAAAATGCTGGGCTCCAGTAGCGAGCATTATTTATTTTTTTATTTTTTTTTGTATATTATTTCCGTAAACTGTGTTGGAAAATATTGTGGCCATTATGTGGACCTGTGCAGATATATGTAGATAAACATAGGACAATTAAAAGAAAATTCTGGGCTCCAGTAGCAAGCATTATTATTTTTAATTTTTAAACTTTTTTTTCCATTTTTTTTTTCATTTTCATTTCAAATTCTTTTTAAATTTTTGTCTAGTAGCATAAGGTCGTAATGCTATATACAGACTATTATCATATAATAAAACAATTATTGACTAGTGAGCCATAGAATATAATCTGATATTCTATGGCTCACTAGTCAATAATTGTATAATATGTTCGGGCCAGTGAAAATTGCTTTCGGGCCCAGGATCGAGGTCAAGGCGGGACAAGGCGAGGCATCTGATTCCCTTTGCAATATTTTTATGCCCCACCACGATAGTGGAGGGGGCATTTAGTGTTACCATTGTCCGTCCGTCCGTCCGCACACACGAATGGGTACTTGTTGTAAGCGTACGGGGATCTTATTGGGTAGTGATAGGACAGTGTTGGGTACTCTTGTTGGGTATTTTTATACAGTAAAAATCCAACAAGTATTCATTCGTAGGAACGTGCGTCCCGTCCGTCCGTCCGTCCGTCCGTCCGTCCGTCACAAAACTTTAACGCTCGGGTAAATGTCTCATAATTTCTTCATCCTTCGACCGATCTGCTTCATACTTCATATACACATTGCTCTGATGGTTCACTACCGCCCTGTGCCAAATCAACGATCGTCCTGCCCCCGTCAAGCCCAGGGTCAAGGTCACATACTTGGTGCTTCAAAAACTTTAACGCTCGGGTTAATATCTTTATAATTTCTGTTTTCTTTCACGGATCGGCTTCTAGTTTCATATCACATTGCTCTAATGGTCCTCTACCGCACTGTGCCAAATCCACGTTCGTCCTGCCCCCGCCAAGCCCAGGGTCAAGGTTACATACTTGGTGCTTCAAAAACTTTAACGCTCGGGTAAATATCTTATAATTTCTGTTTTCTTTCACGGATCAGCTTCATATTGCATATACGCATTGCTCTAATGGTCCTCTACCGCCCTGTGCCAAATCCACGTTCGCCTCCTGCCCCGCCAAGCCAGGGTCAAGGTCACATACTTGGTGCTTCAAAAACTTTAACGCTCAGGTAAAAGAAAATTTTAAAATTTTGACTTGGAATTTGGCCTCATTTATTATCAAAGCGATATGTGGGACATCCGTGTTCTATGAACACATTTTCTAGTTTATTAAACTTCACACATGCATAGAAGCGACCAAAGGTGTGTCGCACGTAAGAATGACAACTCTTGCGTCGTTAATTTCTTAGTTATCTCCCTTTGTTGTTTCGTGAACTGATTTCGTGTCCGGAGCATAACTCGAACACCCTTTGGAATATTTTCATGAAACTTCACACATGCATAGACCACAAGCCTAAAGGTGTGTCACGCAAGAATGACAACTCTTGCATCACTAATTTTTTAGTTATCTCCCTTCGTTTTTTCCGTCACTGATTTTGTCTCCGGAGCATAACTCGAACACCCTTTTTTCAAACTACTTGTGTATCTGGGGAGGGTGATACACATGCGCTTGTCGACAAGCGTCCATTTCTAGTTCTTCAGGGGATGTAAGATCTTTCAAGCCAATTCCCACCCTTACTTAACTCATAGAATTTGTGAAACAAAAACATATTTTGTCTGGTGTTATTTCATACTTTGTGTCTTTTTTGTCATATAAACATGGTTTGTCATCACTTTAGAATCATTTCCTTTGATTCTATAGTGATGCCAAATTATGTTTTTGTTGATAAAAATGGAAATAAAAAGTAAACAGCAGACGAAAAAAATTATTTCATCACCATAAGAATTAAATATAAATGTACTAGACAGCACGATACGGTCGGCACATTTGCGTATGTACATACGTGCGTACTTACGTGCGTACGTGCGTACGTGCATACGTGCGTGCGTGCGTGCGTGCGTGCGTGCGTGCGTGCGTGCGTACGTGCGTACGTGCGTACGTGCATATGTGCATCCTAGGTTAAAGCTTTTGGTATACTATCCAAGTCTCGGCGGGCGAATAATAAGCAGACAACAAAATTAAGTATTGTACTGGTTGAAATTTAAGCTGTTTGTTTCAGCCCGAGAAGTCCTGGGAGGTTGACATTGAACATCTGGAGTCGCTGATTGATGACAAGACAGCCACCGTAATTGTGAACAATCCGTCCAATCCCTTTGGCAGCGTGTACAGCAAGGACCATCTCGAACACATACTAGCCGTGGCCGACGCACATAAACTGCCAATAATTGCCGATGAAGTATTTTGTGAGTTTTTACCCAAGTTTATGTCAGATACTGACTCATTTATCTGATTGGAGAAATCGGGTCTATGGCATTTGTGGTCACATGGTCTCGTTATCATTATCATTGATGTAAATATTTTTGTGAAAACTCACAATTGAGAATTTTCTCTGAAGTACATAGAACGATTGCAAACCAGGGGCCCGTTTTAAGATCGTCTGTAAATTTCAATTTATGGATTTACATTTATTGAGCATAGGCTGCCTATGCTCAATAAATGTAAATCCAATACTTATATACAAGAAAACAATGTTAATGTGAAATTTACAGACTATCATAATTTTGCACTTACGAACATTTTAGTCGTACGAAGTTTAGTGAAACGGCCCCCTGATTGATTTAAACATGTTTTTGGTGTGTTGTTGCAGTGCTTGTGTCATACCTGAATTAGAAACATTTCTATAAATAATAAAGTAACTAGCATCATCCAACTCTTAAGGTTATTAATTATACCCCCGCAACGAGTTGTGGGGGGGGGGGGTATATTGGAGTCGGGTTGTCCGTCCTTCCGTCCGTCCGTCCGTCCGTCCATCCGTCACTAAATTAACATCAGAGAAATATCTACTACCATGCTGTGCCAAATCCACGACCGTCCAACTCCCCGCTGATCCCAAGGTCAAGGTCAAATACTTAGTCTCTTTACAAAACTTAACATCAGAGAAATATTGTTATAACTTCTGTTTCCTTCTTCTAAAATACTTAACATTTCACACATGCATTCCTGTAAGGCTCTACTACCATGCTTTGCCAAATCCATGACCGTCCAACGCCCACTGATCGCAAGGTCAAATACTTAGTCTCTTTACAAAACTTAACATCAGAGAAATATGTCATAACTTCTATTTCCTTCATCTGAAATGCTTAATATTTCACACATGCATTCCTGTATGGCTCTACTACCATGCTGTGCCAAATCCACGACCGTCCAACCCCCGCTGATCCCAAGGTCAAGGTCAAATACTTAGTCTCTTTACAAAACTTAACATCAGAGAAATATTGTTATAACTTCTGTTTCCTTCATCTAAAATGCTTAATATTTCACACATGCATTCCTGTAAGGTTCTACTACCATGCTGTGCCAAATCCACGACCATCCAAACCCCGCTGATCCCAAGGTCAAGGTCAAATACTTTAAGTCTCTTTACAAAACTTAACATCAGAGAAATATTGTTATAGCTTCTGTTTCCTTCTTCTAAAATGCTTAATATTTCACACATGCATTATAAGGCTCTACTACCATGCTGTGCCAAATCCACGACCGTCCAAACCCCGCTGATCCCAAGGTCAAGGTCAAATACTTACTTCACAAAACTTAACATCAGAGAAATATGTTATAACTTCTATTTCCTTCATCTAAAATGCTTAATATTTCACACATGCATTCCTGTAAGGCTCTACTACCATGCTGTGCCAAATCCACGACTGTCCAACCCCCGCTGATCACAAGGTCAAGGTCAAATACTTGGTCTCTTTACAAAACTTAACACTAGAGAAATAAGTTATATTAACTGCTATTTCCTTTATTGAAAATTCTTAATATTTCACTTGCGCATTCCTCTAAGGTTGTACTATCATGCTGTGACAAACCTACAACCGTCCAACCCCCACTGATCCCAATGTCAAGATGACATACTTAGTCTCTTTACAAAACTTAACATCAGAGAAATATGTTATGACTTCTATTTCTTTCATTGAAAATTCTTAATATTTCATGCATGCATTCCTCTAACGCTCTGCTATCAAGCTGTGACAAATCCCCGCTGATCTCGAGGTCAAGGTAACATACTTAGTCTCTTTACAAAACTTAACATGAGAGAAATTGGTTATAACTTCTATTTCCTTGCTCGGATCTGCTTCACATTTCACACACGCATTTTTGCATATTTCGGGGTACCTGGGCACACGCGGGGGGTATTCCGTAAGCCTCGCTTATTGACCAATCTAGTTCTTGTAGTCGACCCAGTCAAACAGCCTAGTTTGTGACCAGTCTAGCTTCTGTAGCCGATTTCACCAACATTGCAAAGTATACTTATCTAGCTAAGTATACTTTGAGGGAGTAATCATTTATTTTTCCCGAAATGCATTATTTCATATAGAACTAACAATTGCATATAATTGATGATTAACTAAAAGTATGCAGAATTATTATACTGAATTTATTACATTATCACAGCCTAAATGGCTGTGATAATGTAATAAAATTCAGTATAATAAAAATTAATAAATTTCTTCTTAAATTGAAAATTTCTCCCTCAAAGTGTACTTAGCAAGATAGGTATACTTTGCAATTTTGGTGAAATCGTCTACTGATTAGCTGTCACACTGACCCGCAACTGGGTAGGGATCTATGGCATGATGGGCGTTTCACGGACTGAACGGCGAACGGTGCCGGCTATGATCATACTGCAGTTTCACGCTAAATCTTTATATAAATTAGTCAAACAGAAAATAACGTTGAATACAATATCTGCATCAACATTTACTGCAAATGTTAGGGTGGAAATACTCCCACAACAGACTTTCTGCAGTAATATGATATGTTGTCCAAACGATACTTAATAAACCATGAATCCACTATTCTAACATTTCGGGCCCCAAGCCTTCAGTATTAAGGAATTAGTTACTACAATCTGCTATTAATCAGTAGCATCTGTTTCAGATAGATTTCACAACATGTTTACAAGAGGCTATTAAGTGGCATCCATTTCTGTAGCCTATTTCACCAACACTGCAAAGTATACTTTTCTAGCAAAGTATACTTTGAGGCAGTAATCATTTATTTCCCCCGAAATGCATTATGTCATATAGAACTAACGACTGCATGATTAAAAGTATGCAGAATTATTATACTGAATTTATTACATTATCACAGCCAAAATGGCTATAAATGGCTTTGATAATGTAATAAATTCAGTATAATAAAAAATAATAAATTTTTCCGAAAATTGAAAATTTCTCCCTCAAAGTATACTTTGCTGGATAAGTATACTTTGCAATGTTGGTGAAATAGGCTACAGATTTCACAATGTTTTTGTCGCGCCCGCTTGCGGAAAGCGCGATATAGTCGGCCGTTTGGCGTACGTACGTACGTACGTACGTAAGTTAGTACGTACGAGCGTACGTACGTACGTACGTGTGTCCGGTTAAAGTTTTTGGTTAAGTTGTTTGGTTCAGTTGTTTGGTTAAGTTGTTTGGTTAAGTTTTTTGGTTAAAGTTTTTGGTTAAGTTCTTTTGTTAAAGTTTTTGGTTAAGGTTTTTGGTTAAGTTGTTTGGTTAAGTTTTTTGGTTAAAGTTTTTGGTTAAGTTCCTTGGTTAAAGTTTTTGGTTAAGTTTTTTTGTTAAGTTTTTTGGTTAAGTTTTTTGGTTAAAGTGTTTGGTTAAAGTTTTTCGTTATACTATATCTCATCAACTGCTTTGCGCATTACCTTGAAACTTCACATGGGTGTTTATCATCATCTATATTTTCATTCTACCGCCCTCCCGTGCGGCCCCTGTGCCCAATGTCAAGGTCAAATTACTTTGAAGGTTTTGGTTAAGTTTTTTGGTTAAAGTTTTTGGTTAAGTTTTTTGCTTAGTTTTTTGGTTAAAGTCGTACTATCTCTGCAACTGCTTTGCCCTTACCTTAAACTTCATATGGGTGTTTATATCATATGTTTTTATTCTACCCCCTCCTCGGCCCCTGTCCCAATGTAAGGTCAAATTACTTTGAAGATTCTTTTGGTTAGTCTTGGTTAAAGTTTTTGGTTAAGTTTTTCTTAAAGTTTTTTGGTTAAGTTTTTTAGATAAGTTTTTTGGTTAAATGTTTTTGGTTAAGGTTTTTGGTTTTTAAGTTAAGTTTTTTGGTTAAGTTTTTGGTTAAGTTTTTTGGTTAAAGTTTTTCGTTATACTATATCTCTGCAACTGCTTTGCCCATTACCTTGAAACTTCACATGGATGTTTATCATCATCTATATTTTCATTCTACCCCCCTCCCGTGCGGCCCTGTGCCCAATGTCTTTAAGGTCAAATTACTTTGAAGTTTTTGGTTAAGTTTTTTCTTAAATTGTTTTTTGGTTAAGTTTTTGGTTAAGGTTTTTTGCTTAAGTTTTTTGGTTTAAAGTTTTTCGTTATACTACATCTCTGCAACTGCTTTGCCCATTACCTTGAAACTTCACATGGGTGTTTATCATCATCTATATTTTCATTCTACCCCTCCCTTGTGCGGCCCCTGTGGCAAATTTCTTAAGGTTTTGGCTTAAATTATTAACGTGAGTCACTTTGTAACGTACTAGTGTACGTGTAGTGTACGTGTTAGTCCTGTTAAAGTTTTTGGTTAAGTTGTTTGGTTAAGTTTTTTGTTCAAGAGTTTTTGGTTGAGTTCAATGGTTTAATTAAGTTTTTGGTTAAAGTTTTTTTGGTTAACGTCTTTTTTGGTATTTGTTTTTCGTTATACTATATCTCTGCTCTAACCTGCTTTGCCCATTACCTTGAAACTTAAACACATGGGTGTTTATCATCAATCTTTATTATTTTAAACATTGCTACACCCCCCTCCCGTGCGGCCCCTGTGCCCATTGTCAAGGTCAAATTACTTTGAAGTTTTTGGTTAAAGTTTTTCGTTAAAGTTTTTCGTTATACTATATCTTTTTGTTTAGTGTCCATGCCTCGCCACAAGGCGCGACATGCAGGCCGCGGCCATCTAGTTTACATTGTGAAACGTGAAATGGGTTCCACTTTATAGCTGATTGTAGTAACTATCTCCTTGCTACTGGCCTTGTGCCGAGATGTTGAAACAATGGGTTCATGTTTATTAAAGGTACATGCCCATTCAGTAGGCACACAATTGTCTTTATAGGAATTAAATAAGTGTAATAATTGTGTCACTATTCCATCAGTTCTAAAAATTACGAGTGCCCGCTTTTGCAGATATAATCATTCGGTAATATTTATTTCACTGATAGTGACTCGCGGTGGTATCAGGCTATTTTTTAGTTATTTATACTAATTAAATGCGTCACCTGAAAAAATAGTATTGTCGACAGATTATAAATTATGATCATTAAAATAAACTGTACAGAGAATAAATAGTAATGTCCGTTAACATTTTAAGGAAACACGGTTATCGCCCCTGAGGAAATTATTTTTGTCTGATATAAAATGTACAATAAATCCAATCAATACCTGGGGTAATGGGGAATGAATGTTTATTTTGCCAGAACATTTTATAGCTACAGAATATACAAAACTATCTGTCTCCCTATATAACTGGCATTTGTGCCTACTGAGTGGGCATGTACCTTTAACCCTTAGAATGCGGGAACCGAAAATAGTCGTCTGCTGATAATTCATATTTTGTTTTTTCTCTCAGTAAAAACATGGTTTGGCAGCATTTTAGAATCATTTCCATTGGAAATCATTCTAAAGTGCTGCCAAACCAAGTTTTTGATGAGAAATGTTGTTTTTTTCAGCAGACGACACAAATTAATTCAGCATTGTAAAGGTTCAGTACCCCACAACAAACAACAATTGGTATGAATCCCTAGCTTAGTATCCATTGCCTGTGATTGCAGGTATTCTCCGGCTTGAAGTACCACTCAATGGCGTCCCTGACCTCCACAGTGCCAGTGTTGTCGTGTAGCGGCCTCACAAAAAGGTAACGAGGAAACGTGTGGGTTTATTTTAACAGAGTTGTTCTTTGCTGACCAATCCATAGCGGTGCTCTAGCTGCTGTAGCCGATTGCAAAGTATACTTTTCTAGCAAAGTGTACTTTGAGGGAGAAATCATTTATTTTTCCCGAAAAGCATTATTTCATATAGAACTAACAAATGCATATATTTCATGATTAAAAGTATGCAGAATTATTATACTGAATTTATTACATTATCACAGCCAAATTGGCTGTGATAATGTAATAAATTCAGTATAATAAAAATTTATAAATTTATCCTAAAATTGAACATTTCTCCCTCAAAGTATACTTTGCTAGAAAAGTATACTTTGCAATGTTGGTCAAATAGGCTGCTGGGCTTCCTTGTAGCATACTTTGGTGAAATAGGCTGCTGGGCTTCCTTGTAGCGTACTTTGGTGAAATAGGCTGCTGGGCTTCCTTGTAGCATACTTTGGTGAAACGGGCCCTTGTTAGGGTTAGTATGGTTGTACTCGTTTATCACAATTAGATTTATGGCTACCATAATAACCCTAAATATTCGGACACCATTTATTTGGAGAAACATATAAAATATATGGTTTCCCCACAACAGTGAGTGTGTGAATATTTAGGTTCATACGGTAATGTTTTCCTATTTTAAGTCGAAAAAAAACCGTGGTAAAGTCAGTAATCCATTTGAAAAAAAATATGCATTGAATTTGAAATCAGAGGGTGTAATACCCCATTAGATACAGCTTATCTGGCACCTGTGCTCTCGTCCCACAGGCACCTGGTGCCGGGCTGGCGACTGGGCTGGATAGTGATGTATGACCGGGACAACGTGCTCGACGATCAGGTAATCTACACCACTAGTCGTTGCTCATACTCTTATTGTGTACCTGGAAAAAAATGGTGTACATGTTGTCACAACCCTGTTTGTATGTCCATCTGTCTGTCCGAGATTTGCATTTAATTTGTCGTGCCTGCTTTGTTGCCGCTTTTTCCGTCGTCGTCATATTTCGTCATCCGAAATGTCAAAAAGTTTGTACAAGCTTCGTCTTCATGGTATAACATTAATATTACTTGACAGATCGCTTCAATATTTGGACACTTGATGCATGTGAGCATTTGGAACACACTCATGCCGCCATTAATATGACCTTGACCTTTTTGATATTCACATGGTTGTGGAAACACTTTTTATGTCAACAAGTTTCTTCAACCTTTACTTTTTTTCCATTTTAATCCTTTCCCTGATAGAGCCGACTTTTCACGCCTCTGCAGAAGATGTCTTTAGAAAACATTGTCGGAAAAGGAGAAATTGCTTGTAACAAGCAATTTCTCCTTTTCCCACAATGTTTTCTACTCTATCAGATAATTTAACCATCATTTGACCCAGCATTTGATTCTTTTATTTAGATGTTTTCGATTTGGAAGAGTCGAAATATCGCAAAACAGGGAAAGGGTTAAGCATGCACTTTTCTGATGGTTTTTGTGATGCTTACATTAGCACATACCCATGATCATGTTATAGTCAAATGCCTCGGCAGACGCGACACCGCTTCCATGGCGGAATTCTTGTTCTTGCTACATACTATCTTTTACCGTCAGTCAGATTGGCTTGAAACTTCATGTACTTATTTGTCATCATCCATATTTCCATAACCCACCAATATGGTCCCTGTACTCAAGGTCAAATTACTTAGAATTTTGCGCAAAAGTTTTTGAGGCCTACATTCATCGGTGTCAATAATTTATTGTATGGATAGGGACCACTTTCTGAAAAGATATCAGGATTATTTAATGTCTGAGGGCAGATCAATTGCAGCATCATAATACACATTTACAGCCTGATAGATGAGTTCAATACTGAATTATTTGGATGTCACACATACTTTGCTTAGGAATACCTTTCATACACAACAATGGTATTTGTTATAGCTTATTGTGTACATAATATTGCTGAAGATTATTGTTGCCTACCATATAGAGAAAGTAAGCTAAGTTAACCCTTTCACCCCTAAGTAACTGGAATGGATTTTGATATGTTAATTTGGCAACCATTCCAATTGTCTCAGAATGATTTTCAGACTAGTCCATTCATGAAAAGGGGGTGTTTTTGTTCTAAAAAAATATGAAAATTTCTCGCAGAAAGTGCAGATCCTGATGAGACGGCTCGTCATGAGCCGGCTCATCTGGATCTACACTGTTTGCCAATACCACTATACAAGCCTGTGGTGTTGAAAGGGTTAAGCAATGTGATATCAAGACACAAACCTAGATGCCCAGTCTAATGTTATGGATGCATTAGAAATTGCTCCAGTAGAAGCTGCACATAATTTTCTGTGTACATGTATTTAGAGAGTCTCCAGCATAATTCAGGTGTATGTTACTGACATGTTTCCGTATGTTGTGATTATGAATAGACCTTACAATTAGATATAAATTACAATGAATCTCAACCAAATTATCCCTTTCACCCTTACGCATATAACAGGCGTGTTGCATTCCATGTTAATTGTGGACTACACGTATTCCATTAACTCTTTGCATGCTCGGAAACTTTCGGACGAAAAATTGTTAAAAAATTGTAGATGACAATTCATTGTATTTTCTTTTATTCCTCCATGTAAATATCATGAATATGTCTTGGAATTTCATTAGAATTGAGTCCAGAGGACTCAATTCTAATGAAATTCCAAGACATATATATAGATTGAAATAAGAACAATTATAACATGAATGATCATGTTATGAAAGAACGCTTTGAGTGTATGTTATTATTATTGAGGCCAACTACATGTTTGCAAGTAGCATGTAAAGTTATAGATATCAGGGTATGGGATCAGTGGTTTCCGAACCTGCTTTTCCGACGTGACGTATTCTGTGACGTCATTTTTACAGTAAATTTTCTTGAAACTTTTCCAAGCAAACGGACAGATTTCGATGATATGTATCACACCATAGAAGTGACATACCGGTTCGATGATATGTATCACACCATACATTCACGTTCTTTTTAGATTTATATTCACATCCATGGTAACGATTCTTCGTCAAAACCAGAAGAAAATTGTTAGATTAAAGCAAACTATACCATAATGCAAGAACTGGCATCATTAAACGAAGCTAATCCCCTCGCACTGGCATCATTAAACGAAGCTAATCCCCTCGCACTGGCATCATTAAACGAAGCTAATCACCTCGCTGGCAGCCTTGATAATAAAAAAGTACTCCGTGACCTTGGGCGGTCGAACGTGGGTCATACGAATCTACTCATATGCTAAACCATGCTCCATCCATAGACACACATTATGGTCAAATAATATCAAAATCGTGGAAGCAGTTCACAAGTTATTGAAAAATGAAAGGTGTTACTAGCGTACGTACATACGTACGCAGTATATGGACTAACGATATACCAGCTCTTGCCTATCGGCGAGGGGATACTAATTGGCAACCTATTAAGCATTTACTGCGTTATGTTTCATTAAACTCTGTCTTTCCATTATAAAGATATTACATTCAACATCCTGCACCACCTTTAATTGACATGGGGCAATTTTAAATATTGCGGGCGGGCCCAATTTTCCCAATTTTAGTACTTTCCCCTAACAAAAAAAAACCGACATCTAGTCGCACGCTGACTGAGCCGCGATCTATAACTTACCCAGGGAGATTAAATTGCAAACATAGTGTAACGCGTCCACTGGCGGTTTGTTTCGGTGAGTCCGCACAGTACAACAGTCCGACTTGGCAACGCCACCTAGCGACTTATCACCGGCACTGCAGTGCATGATAAAAATCCTAAAACAATCAACTTCTAAAACTGGCGTTTTGAAGAAAGTCATGAAATATGCAATCTTAAATTCGATAAATTGACGCAGTACAATTTGAACGACGTTATAAGCCAAAGATATGAGTGCCAGAAATAATCCACATTCAGACACATGAAAATGTTTGCCATTTCTCCATTTCATTGTCGAAACTCCAGACGGTTTTACAGAATGTGAAAGCCATAGAAAATGTATACTGGATATCAAATACTCCTACAAGCACCAATATGAACTTGTGAGTGAAATTCACGACAGGTCATACATTACATCGAAACAGAAATCATTGCCTTGAAAAAGTCTGAGAAATATTACACACACACAAGTACACATTCAAACGGCTGTATGTCAAAAATTGTTCTGCGACTTTGCACTGCAGTGGAGTATCCAGATTCATGCAGAGGGGGTGTGAATTGTGAATGGAGTTTGGAAGGGGGTGCGAGAATATACATTCAATTTCTTCCACTGTAGTGATTTTCACATATATTATACAGGTAGTTATTTCCCCCAGAAAACGTAGGTTAAAGTAAAAAAATACACACCTGACCAAATGTTACGGGATGCAATTACAGACCATGTCACTGGACTTTGTACTGTACACCCACTGGTGAATCCATGTGACAAGTGTTTTGTATGATGTCACGGTGGTGTTTGTGAATGAGCTGATAAGACAAGTGTCGTGCCTTTGCACTTAATGACTGGGTGACAGACATCATTCAGCAAAGTTGCAAATCATGATTTGAATTGGGGTCCCATCTGTTTGGCACAAAGTGTTCTTCATAGGAATTAAATATTAAATAAGTATAATTGTGTAACTATTCCAACAGTTTTAAAAAATATGAGTGCCCGCTACACAGAAATATTCACTTAGTAATCTTAGGTCTACTGATAGGTTGTATCATCGTGCTATTTTGATTGTAAATGAGGCAGGTCATTTTCAAATTATTTATATCAACTAAATGTGTCACCTGAATAAATATTTGTATTGACTTGTTACAAAATATGATCATTGCACATCAAAAGATAAATAGAGAGAATAAATAGTTGTTTCCATTAACATTTTAAAGAGTCAATGTTATCGCCCTTGATATCAAAGTGGCAATTCAAGCCTGATGTAAAAATAATAATAATGTAAAAATTAACATGGTTGATATGATTTTTTTAAGAATTTTTACCAAATTTTCTACGACGGCCATCTTGGATTATGCGACAACCTCCATTTTAACAAATAGGAAAATGCTTCACCCACGTACCACAACTGTGAAGTCTGACCAGCGTCGGCCAAACGGTACATGAGAAGAAGACGAAATCTATAATTAAAGGATGACCTGTCGGCGGCCATCTTGTATGATGTATCATCCGATTTTGACAATACCAACGATACCTTCGATTTGATATATATCTGGACCATATTAGGTCAAATTTGAAATATCGCCATGTGCCAGATACAAAATCAATGCATGAAAAAACAAATGGAGAACACTGGAATATTAGTGAGGCAAGAGTTGTGATAAATATACAAAAAGGAATTCCAGTTATGCTCGTGACACAAAATCAGTACATGTATCCGAAAAAAACAAAAGAAATCAGTATGGTAAGATATGTTATTCTTGCTTTTAAGGACTAGAGCAAGTGAGCGTGGTCTCACACATACCCTCGGCCGTAGCAAAGTCATTTGGCCTTGACCTTTGGCATGAAAGCCGCTTAGGTGAGATATAGAATGAAAATATGGCTGTTGATAAAGAAGTATGTGACATTTCCAGTCGATCCAACATACGGTTGCAGATAAATTGTGTACTTAAAACTTTAATGCAAATATTTCAAAACATTTAACACAATTTGACCTTGACCTTGGGCATGAAAGTCACATGCGTGGGCTATAAAATGAAAATATGGATGTTGATTGTTGATAGACAAATATATGAAGTTTCAATTCAATCTGACTTACGGTTGCAGAGAAATTGTTTACTTAAAACTTTAACGCATATATTTCAAAACATTTAACGCAAGTTTCAAAGTAATTTCACCTTCACTGTGTGCATGAAAGCCGTATGAGTGGGCTATAGAATGTTTGTTTAATGGTGTTTAACGGCCTATCAACAGCTATGGTCTAATACTCACATAAAGGATATAACTGTCGGATACCAAATGCCAAAGTTGTTTGTTTGTTTATTGGTGTTTAACGGCCTATCAACAGCTCAGGTCATATAAGGCTGGGCAAACGGGTTCGATCCTGTATTAACCTGCTGCATTGGGGGGAAAATCCCAAAATCAGAACGGAATAATTTCATCGAGAAAAATATAGACAGCCCTGAAATTAGAATAACCTGACCTGGTGCCAGGTCCATACCACACCAAAGTCACTTGGCCCCTTTCCCTAAAAAAGGATTACGGATAATCGTAATACTCACACAAGAGATATAACCAGATTCAACTGTCACATACAAAATGACAAAGACGTATGTGAGGGCCAAACCAGGTCTCCAGTCGGATTTCCGGTAAGGATGAATCGCGATTGTTAAATTACCCATCACATGCACACACCAGGGCTATAGAAAGAAAATATTGATCTTCTAACTTCATAAAGAAATATATATATGAAGTTTCAAGTCAACCCGACTTGCGGTTGCAGAGACATTGTGTACTTAAAAACTTTGACATGTTTGATGCAAATATTTCAAAACTTTAATTTGTAATTTGACCTTGTGCAGGAAAGCCACATCGGTGTGCTACAGTATAAAAAATATGGATGACGATAAAGAAGTATATGAAGATTCAACTCAATGCGATTTACGGTTGCAGATATAATGGGTACCCAAAAACCTTTAACGCAAATCTTACGGATGGACGAAAACTTTGTATGCCTGGGTATGAATCATGATTGAAGGCACTGTGTTACAGATGATGCCTCAATATGTTGTTTGTCACATCATGCACTGCAATGACCAATATCAACCAATTGCACCATTTCATTCGAAGTCAAATTTCGAAGTCGAAATTTATTGTACACATGTAATTGGTTACAAGTTTGACCATTGGGCATTGATTTCAATTATAATCATGATAATGGCACAAAAATAAATCATTAATTCGTAAATTTTCGTTTCCCTTCGAAAGTTTACAAAGTTTGTCTTTGGTCTATTCTGGATGTTTCAAGTAAAATCCTTTATTGCGAAGATAACTGAAACCATGTGAAACCAACCAAATATAGACTTTATAGACTGTGGACGTTAAACAGAAATTTATGAATCAAAGATTGAATGCAATACCTAAAATGCTAATCACTCTAGGTTGGCGGTAGGATTTTTAAATTTGCTCAAATATGTGTCTGTGACTGGAGAAATGGGGCTTATGGGATTTGCGACCAGTGTAGATACACATATCCGCACAGGATCTGCACTGTTCACCATTGCATCAATGAAATCTCCACCATGCTTCTAACAAGCCACATCATTATCAGGCTACAGGAGTGTACTATTTGATCAGGAGCTACACTGGTCACAAATCCCATAAACCACATTCTCCAGTCACAGCCACCGGTTAAAGTAACGGACCAATATTTATACATTAAATATACCTAAAAGCATCAATAAGTGAAATAAAATAGGCTAAGCAAATTATTTACTCCCATATATCACACATGGAGTAAATACATTTTGTTTAGCTTATTTTTCTCTCACTTATTGATGCTCTTAGGTATATTTAATGTATTTAGGCCATGGTCCGTTACTTCAACCTGAGGTCACAGTCACATATGTGTAAAAGCATAGTAAATATATTTCTGACCATTTCAATATCTAGTCCTTCGAGTGTCACATAATCAGAAATGTACAAATGTCATTCTGTCCACCACAAGAATGAGTCACCGATTCAAAAAATATTGACAAATCTTAAAACTGCACAAGTCAGATTTGTGTGAATAAGATTCATTCTCAATTCCATCAACACAAGAAGTAACATGTCTTCACGACACATCCTTTCAACAGGTTGATTAGATGATTAGAGCAGAAATCAGAGTTAAGAACCACACAAACACTGCCGCTGGCATGGATGGTACTACGGTTAAATGGTTAATTTTTTGTAACTGAACTTGTCTTTCTCAAGCTCTTCCTCGAG
Source organism: Conchocele bisecta (assembly GCA_029237695.1). Lineage (NCBI taxonomy): Eukaryota > Metazoa > Mollusca > Bivalvia > Lucinida > Thyasiridae > Conchocele > Conchocele bisecta. The sequence goes on along the minus strand of CM055265.1, from coordinate 60,784,535 downwards.
GGTTATATTTTCAGATGTCGCTGATCTTAAGATGATGACAGTCTGTCATGGCGAAACTATATTTTGCTTCGTGTAGGTCAGGAACTGGATCAGTTCCCATTTCGCGAGTGTTTGGCAACTTGTTGCCCAGGTGGAGTAGTGTCTTCGGGCAGCGATTCTACTGGTGGCCTTTGTCCTTCAACAGCAGAATGAGAAACAATTTCCGCCTTATCTGCTTCTTCTGAAACCGCCCATATACTATCTCAATAGCCCTGCTGGTGTCTGCCTCGACTGCAGGGTGAAGTTGAAGAGGCTCGACGAATAATCCAGATGGCTAAGATCTGTAGACGGCTTCTCTGAAATAAACAATCAAACACTATTATGTACATGGTGAGCCTTTTATTGAATTTCTTACCAGTATTAACCATTACTCAGCAAATGACTCCGCAACTTTCCAACATGAAACAGTGCTTAGAGAACTACATCCCACCCGGGCATCAAACTCACAACACTTGGATAAATTGTGGTAAGCGAGTAAGCCACATTGTTCATAGTTGTGAACAGTAACTCTTGAAATCTACAACCGTACTGTCCGTAGCAGAGTTACGTTTCCATTCATAGTCTTCCTCTGCAGAATAGTGAATAAGAGATCTGGTTCGCAAATTACATGTAGCAGCTAAAGTTTGGGGTCCCATCCGCAGGTTGAAGTAACGGACCGAGGTATATATATGTGTGTGTTATAGAGGGAGTAACACAACTTTTTTTTAGCTTTTATTTTTCGTTTATGGACGCTTTTAGGCGTATTTAATGTATTTATAGACCTTGGTCCGTTACAACGTACTTCAACCTGTGGTCCCATCTAGTAGGCATAACAGTTTGCCTATAAGAATTAAATAAGTGTATAATTGTGTAACTACGGTACATGTTATTCCGCCAGTTTTAAAAATTACGAGTGCAGGCCCACTATACACATATAATCATTTAGGAATATTGATTTTACTGATAGTGACTCGCGGTGGTATCAGGCTATTTTGATATGCAAATGAGACATGACATTTTTAAATTATTTATACCAATTAAATGTGTCACCCGAACAAATATTTTTATTGACACATTATAAAGTACGATCATAGTGCACATAACAAAACTAAGCAGACAGAATATAGTTTCCATTAACCTTTAATAAGGAAACACGGTTATCGCCCCTGATATCAGTGACGAAATTCACGTTTCATATAAAAAGAAAAAGTACATGTATATTTTCACGTACATGTACAAATGGGGGGAAAATCCCAAATAAAATCAGAACTGAATATTTACAATAACAAAAACTATATATTCAGCGCTGAAATCAGAGTAATCCTGGTCCGATACCAGGTCCTCGCCACACCAGAATCACTTGACCCCTCCCAAAAGCAGTAGGATAAGTAATAATCTTACTACTTTTATAATGGGCAATAACCCAATTCAACTCCCAGGTAACAAAAGAGCCAAAGATAAAAATGTACTGAAGGGTCAAACCAGGCAAATAGTGATTCCTATATGGAGGAACCACTACCGTTAATTTACGTCGTCTCGTTCTCCCGACCACCACCCACGTAAAGTTTGGTATTACTTTTATAACATTTTTTTTTCAGATGGAAAATATACAAATTATGTCACTATTAACAACGAAAGTGTAAATCAGATCTGATTAGCTATTCTGTAGAGGAAGCCTATGTATATCATTTATTTGTTTGTTGGGGTCTAACGGCCTATCAACAGATGCGGTCATTTAAGACCGGGTCAATGGGTTTAGTAATAAATCCCATATATTACCTGTACAAGTACATGTTCAAGTACATGTACAAATGGGGGGAAAATCCTAAAATCAGAAATGAATATTTACAATAAAAGAACTATATACTCGGCCCTGAAATAAGGATGATCCTGATCTGATGCCAGGTCCTCGCCACACCAGAATCACATGGCCCCTCCCAAAAGCAGTAGGATCAGTAATAATCTTACTACTTCTATAATGGGCAATAACCCAATTCAACTCCCAGGTAACAGAAAGAGCGAAAGATGAAAACGTACCTGAGGGCCAAACCAGGCAAATCGTGATACATACGTATTACTTTTATAATATTTTTTTTCAGATGGAAAATATACAAATTGTGTCACAATTAACAACTAAAGTGTAAATCAGATCTGATTAGCTATTATGTAGAGGAAGCCTACATGTATGAATGGAATAGTAACTCTGCTACAGACGGTACATGAGTAGATTGCAAGAGTTATTGTTCGCAACTACAATAACATGGTTCAATAATAATGAGACATTAGTGATTCTATATTGTATGTACATATTGGTGTCGTTTTTCTAGTTTCGATGTAGAACCAATAATTCATTAAACTGTGTTTATTCCATTGGGTGACAGTCCAGTTGTTACATTTATAATAGTATAGCCAATTGTTCTCGTCATTTTTAAAAAAAAAAAAATCCACTTCAAGGGACCAGGGGTCTCAGAAATGTAATTTCCGTTACGTACATTTACATGACGTAAATATAGCTTTACATTTTTTTATTTTCAACGGCATAAAACATACAACTGAGGGGGCATCTATTTAGAAAAGTGTCAAGAATATGTATGGTAAGCTAATTGTATTAGTGCGAAACAGAGACATTTAGTAGCAAGTTGTGGAATTTCTCATTTATGGTAACCCAACAACATGTATTTAATATGAATCAGTAAAGTTAAGCAAAACACAATAGCTTGGCAACTAACAGAATGCCGTGTTTTACCACATGTACCAAACATCGTTATATACATGGTATTATACATAGTTTCTTTACTGAAAAAAAATAATTTTCCTTATAAATTGTGTGATTTGTCAGTAAATTACACCGGGACACCGGATGTACATAACATATAGAATCACTGACATACATATCTGTACATGTATCAAACCAATTAAAACTGACATTCTGATCTGCATATAAAAAATGTCATTTCGGCTAATTCTGCGCACCGGCTAATGCACAATTCACGTAATGTTTTGCCCAGCTTACGTCAGAATACATTATGTTGATTTTGGAATAAATCAGCTGATTAACGGTATACTAAGTCACAATTTTATCCCATTCCGATAGTTTGGTAAAAAGTTATTCAGAACATGATCAAAATGATTAGTGGTCCTGCTTACTAAATTAATAGATCAACAACAGATATGTTAAAAAAAGCTTCATAAACCAATAATACACATGCAAATATACGACATTGGTTATCATTTTATTCCCGTATTATTCGCAAAATCATCCCGGACAAAAATAAAATTGACTGATATTTTGATCAAATTTGGCTGGGTATCCCGCAGGCGGATACCAAAAATACACACAGATGAAGAGTAAAAGCCAATGTAAGAGCCGTGATTATCTGGCAAAACTGCCATGTGGTTTCAGGGAATTTAGACTGAAATGGACATTTCACGAAAATTATTATTAGGTGCGCAGAATTAAACCAGACACGATTGTAATCCCAACAAAACATACAGGTTCTCTCCACCCCCGCCCATATTTCGTGAGGTCAAATACTGCACTTCAATTTTTTTACTTGTTTGGTCACTGTTGTTATAGTTTTCTAAATCGTGTAAACACGTGACTTTCTGAAAACACTTGTCTTAAGAAAACAACATGAATAATCAGACATGTAAAATATTGGTGTGTGCAAAGCCACATACACGGTGCGAAGCCGGGTACACTTACTTAATAGAAATACTGCACCGGCCTATATTCATGATATTTCGGGGAAAAGTCACCGCTGTGCAAATGCAGTGTACCTGGATTCGCACACCTCAATTTTTTACTTATTTCATCACCGTTGTTACAGTTTTTATAAACACATTTGACTCTCAGGGGGGTGGGGGGGGGGGAATGAAAGTAGTGTCTTTTTTAAGTGGCTAAAAGCCTATATAGACAATAGATAACAGATAATAGCCTAAATAGATAATGAATTGACTTGTTGGACTGAAAACATATATTCAAAGTGAATCTACAAGTATCGAGGTGCCACAAACACACAGAGTCCGAGATGCACCAAAAATTAGAAATTAGCTATTTAAACAACAATTGTGGAAACAACATTGGTCGCCAAAACCAATGACTCGGCACATGCACAGGCAATGTTGAATATCCCCACCCACTTGAATTCATGTTAGATTGAATACAATGGAATTATTTTAGTAGCCCTGTGGTTAAAAGTGCTGTCGAAGTCAGCACGATTCAAATATTGGTCAACAGTAATAAATAAATAATTCCTACCTGAAACGAATGTTTCGTGTCTGGCAGCTAGTAGACTTATGTAAAATGTAGGTCAATTATTGATGCGTCTTGGCTGTCGCCGTATTGTCCTCTCAACTTTAGCAAATTTGCAGAAATGTACGTCTGTAGCATTCATAAATCGTCGAGTACACAATGAGTATCTGTATTTCCGTATTTAAAGCTTATCAACAATGAAGACAGCAATCATTTCACGATGGCTTGGACCAGTACGTGTAATGGCAATATGACCAATCATTGTACGCGTTTGGCAGGACACGAAATATAGTATGACGTCACAATGAAAATACAATCGCATTTAACAACAAATAGCTGACTTTTTAAACGTAAATTTGTTATTGGTTGGTATATTACATTAAAAAAAAAGTGTCCTGTGTCCAATAAATTGGACACATGACACTATGGCGCTTAGTAAAAAGGTTCAAATATTGACTCTAATGTACCGGACGTTCTAAATGAGGCTCCATACGGGAAAATCTATTTAAACTAAATTTCATGGGAGTATTTTTTTGCAAATTACATGCGTATTATTATTTTAATATAACCTATCAATGTTTACAGGTGTTAGCATGTTTTAATATTGAACTAACATATAGCTTGTTGGTATTGGCACACTTTCATTTTACGAAGTTTCCCGCAGCGAACCCCATTCGGCCCATCGACCGATTGTAATTATAGAACGCCTGTAACTATTCACGAGAATATAGGCGTTCTATGAAAATTCTCCTAATTTGTTGGTTGTTATTTTCACCGCTAGCATGGAAAGCGTTAATAAAAAGGGGTATTGTTTGAAAATCCTAAAAATAATATCGTTATTAGCCGGATCAACAGTGTTTAACTGTATTGACTGTTTGGTCTACAGAGATGAAAGGGCTACTACAGAGCTCCAGATAAGGTGCATATTATTTTAGCTGAATACGCATTTATTATCAAAAGTGGGAGTACAAAATACGCACAACAATGTGAAAATACGCATTGATTTTCAATTGAGTAGTGAAAATACTGTCATAAAGTTGAAAATTCACTTAGTTGAGCTGCAAAAAGCAAACATCTCAAATAAGTGAATGTTTAAATTTGTTATATTTTTTATCATTTGTTTCCTATTTAGTATTAATGAAGAAAATCAATAACCCATTTGTAAAGGTAAAACACGCAATGATTTTGAAATCAGGGTGTATAGTACGCTTTAGACACAAAGCTTATCTGAATCTCTGCTACTACTACAGTCCACTTTAGAGAGGCTCCACTGTAATACGATACTGGCCATTTGATTTTATAACTAAGAAGATGTGGGATATATCTCTTGAAATATACATGTATTTACAAAATTTACGATATTTTCCGTAAATGACGTCAAAAGTTCATGTAATGTTCAGAGGAAATGTGGATAGAATTCCACATTTGCTACGAAAATTCATCAACTTTTTACTTCATTTACAGAAAATATCACAGTTTCTGTAAATATTTTTTAGGAAAAATCACACATCGCATGGCATGTCTCATATGTACATTCTGATTGCAGGTTCGTCATGGGCTACACTCTCTTTCACAGCGAATCCTGGGGCCGAACACTCTGATACAGGCCGCCGTACCGTCCATTCTAAACGACACGCCACAGTCCTTCTATGCAGAGACGCTGGAGTTTATGGAAACTAACGCCAAACTGTTCTATGAGAAGATCTCTGTCATTCCCGGCCTTAATCCAATCATGCCCCAGGGAGCTATGTATATGATGGTAATGATAATCCTTTTCATGCTGAGGATACGCCATTTTATTAGCGGAAACTCATTAACCCTTACACCGCTGTCTTAATGTCGTCTGCTGTTTATTTTCCGTTTTTATCCTCAAAAACATGCTTTGACAGCACTTTAGAGTAATTTACAACATGCTTTGGCAGCACTTCACTTCCGTTGGAAATGATTCTGAAGTGCTGTCAAACCATGTTTTTGTTGAGAAATAAGGCACGATATAAAAGCAACAGTGAACGACCATTGTTGTGTGTAGCGGTCAAAGGGTTAAGTTTTCTTTACACATGTATGTGTTTGGAAATATATGTCGTGACCACCATTCGAACGGTCTCGTCAAGACGGTTCAAATGAGTGGTCACATCATATACTTTCACTGAGAAAAGAAAACAAAGATATGTCAACTTCTGACGCATGATGTGTCTCATGTACATTCTCCCCGTACAGATAGTGAGGCATAATCCACCGCAAAATTACAATTTCTCCCCGATTACCATTTTTAATTCTTCTGTCCGTGTATATCTACGGGTTGATCTCGGTATATATATATCAGTCACGGTCTCGTATTGGGCGCCAAATGTCACAGGATGAGAACAATCACATTGCTAACATAGCGCATATGTTTAAAGCATCTAGATATTAACCTGGGCCCTTTTGCTCAAAACCTCTATTAGCTTAATGGACTTTTAATTCTTAACAGTCCGTTAAGCTAACGGAGGTTTTGTGCAACCGAGCCCTGATCAGAAGTATTTCCACAACTGCTGGTTTGATAACGTTTTCAAACATGGTTCATTTTGTACAAATTAAACGGCATACCTTTAAATGTGGTTTCAGATCGGTATCAACATGGAGAATTTCCCGGAGTATGAAGACGATTTGGATTTCACCCAGAACCTCGTCACTGAGCAGAGTGTATCCTGTCTGCCCGTTAAGGTAATGTGTCTCACAGTCAGTGTGGTGAGTTGTCTGTAGCTCATTTCATCAAAATTGCAAAGTATACTTATCTAGCAAAGTATACTTTGAGGGGGTAATCATTTATTTTTCCCGAAATGCATTATGTCAAATAGAACAAACGACTTCATATATTTGATGATTAACACTGCAGAATTATTATACTGAATGTATTACATAATGTAATAAATTCAGTATAATAATGTACATTGTAATAAATTCAGTATAATAAAAATTAATAAATTTATCTTTAAATTGAAAAGTTATCCCTCAAAGTATACTTTGCTAGATAAGTATACTTTGCAAAAGTATACTTTGCTAGATAAGTATACTTTGCAATGTTGGTGAAATTGGCTACTGATCATAGCAGCTACTATACTCATAGTATGTCTCAGCATTGACTCATTATACCCCCGGCATACAGAGCATGTCAAGGCATATATAGTTTTCGTATTTCTGTCCGTCGTTCGTCCGTCCATCTGTCCGTAAGATTTGCGTCGAGGTTTTCGGGTACCCATTATCTCTGCAACCGTATGCCGGATTGACTTCAAACTTCATATACTTCTTTATCCTCATCAATATTTTCATTCTATAGATCACCCATGTGGCTTCCATGACCAATGTCAATGACAAATCCGGTTTGAAAATATTTGTTGGTTGGACTAGGTGGAGGCCTGGGGTATCCAGGCGCGTAGCTGCATTAAGGCACTGCAGGCCCGGGCCTGCAGAATTTTCGAGAAAATGGAAAACATAATGTGCCAGAGTGCATCATTTACCTTTTTTTTCTGGGGGGGGGGGGGGCATGCCCCCAGACCCCCCTGGCATACTCGCACCAACGGTGCTCGAAGTCGTAAACTGGGCCTGCAGATTCAAATTGGCTAGCTACGCCCCTGGTATCCGTGAGTCCCTGCTCACCTGCTCTAGTTATACCCCCGGCATACAAAGTACCGTATTCATTCTATTGTTACATGGTTTCCGTTGTTTGCACATATGTGCAAACAAATAGCGCGTGCTGTTTGCACATGGCTTTAGGCAATGCTCATTCCGGGGCCGCCCGTAATGGAAGTGCCTTCATGACGTCACTACGCGGAAGTGCCTTCATGACGTCACTACTTCATGACGTTCATGACGTGCCTCTGAATATGAATACCGAAAATTATCTACGTGAATGGGACGATTTATAAAAGTACTGAAAATACTGAATATAATGCTCAAATTACATCAGTTTTTTGTTGGAAATGTAAACAATAACGTTTGATCATGTCCAGCCGTGTGCAAACGTTTGCTGTGGCCCAAGGGAACTGTTTGAACCCCAAGTGCGGCCTTGGGGTTCAAACAGTTCCCTCGGGCCACAGCAAACGTTTGCACACGGCTGGACATGATCAAACCTTATAATAGTAGCCGCCTCTCTAATAGAACATTTTGTGCCTACTGAGCGGGCATGTATCTTTAAATGATTTCACCAGTAACTCGGCTTAGCCTGATACTCATGAAATCATTAAACTCGGTTAATAAATATCATGGGAACACTCTTATAAGATCCCCTGTTTATTGACAGATTTGACAAAAGAAACTCGGCATAGCCTCATTTCTTACGAAATCATTAAACATAGTTAATGAATATCACAGAGCTCCAGATAAGGTGTGTATTGGCGTATTTTACACACTTACTTTAGCAGAATACGCATGGATTATCAAACATGGGAGTACAAAATACTCACAGCAATGTGAAAATACGCATTGATTTTCAAATTGAGTAGTGAAAATACTGTAATAAGGTTGAAAATTTACTTAGTTGAGCTTCAAAAAAGCAAACAGCTTAAATAAATGGAATTTTTAAATTTGTTTATTTTCTATCAATTGTTCCCTATTTAATAACTAAAAAGGAAGACAATCAATAACACATGTGTAAAAGTAAAATATGCATTGAATTTGAAATCTGGGGGTATAAGACTTTAGATACAAAACTTATCAGGAGCTCTGTAATATCTTCTATTTCCAGTGTTTTGATTATCCAAACTTCTTCCGTGTTGTACTGACGGTGCCCCGAGACAAATTCCTTGAGGCCGGGGACCGCATAAAGGAGTTCTGTGACCAACACTATCGACAGGCGGGAAAGGGAACCAGCAACTAATATTGTGTAAATTGACAACTCTTAAAAAAGGTTATGAAATTTGGTAACTTCCTTTATACCTGTTCCCATACAGATGTATTCCTATCTGGAGTATTGGTGCTTATGAGATTTGTGACCAGTGTAGCTCCTGATCAATAGCACACTCCTGTAGCCGGATAACAGTATATATTCCTTGTTAGAAGCATGGCGGGTGTCGTAGTTGGAATTGTATGGCGAACAATGCAGATCCTGATCAGACTGTGCATCCTTAGACTGTGCGGATGCACAGGCTGATCTGGATCTGCACTGTTCACTAAACCGGTAAGCCTTATTTCTCCAGTCACAGCCACATATGAGCTTGTTAGCTCTTTGCATGCTGGGTCATTTGTGGGCTATAAATAGTTCAAAAATAGCAGATGACAATTCATTATATTTTCTTTTATTTCTCCTTATAAATGTCATGAATATGTCTTGGAATTTCATTAGAATTGTGCCTGGAGGACACAATTCTAATGAAATTTCAAGACATATTTACAGAGAGAATAATTCGTTTGGCAGATATTTTCGCCGCTAGCATGCAATGAGTTAAATAAACAGAATGACCATTCAGTAAAAATGCATGATTCAGGCTATTGCCTTCAGGGGTCACAGGAGTCAAAGTTAGCAAAATGTTCCAACAAAATGCTTTCTAATTTATAGCTGAGAATGTATTGTAATTTGGTATGTAAGTTTTAGATATGGCCTCCTGTGATTCTTAAGGACCATTCTAACAGCAAGGTATTAACTCAATTTTCTAGTCTATTTCATGATTATCGTGTGAAGTATTTTGTGTTTATTTTCTATCGCTGCACCATCGTATTGTAGTATTACAATATTGTATTACTCTCAAATTTACTAATTTACTGCGTGTTAATTGTTGCAATTTACTACGTTTTATTTTTGACTTACCATGCTTACAGGTACATATCAGTCAGAAATATTATGTTCACATTTATGTGTACAAAATACATACATAACTTATGTATTAACTCTTTCCATGCCAGCAGGGAAAATAACAGCCAACAAATTAGGAGTATTTTTCTTCATTTTATGCCACCCGGCTCTTCGAGACCGGTGGCATAAAAATTAGAAAAAATACTCCTTGTTTTTGGACCGTCCGTCCGTCCGTCCGTCCGTCCGTCCGTCCGTCTGTCTGTCTGTCTGTCTGTCTGTCTGTCCGTCCGTCACACTTTTCGGTTAACCACTTTGTCACAGTTTCTCAAATATGCTGCAGGTGGCATCCGCGTTCGATAGACGCATTTCTTTTTCTCTATAAATTTGTCTTGGAATATATAAGGAATTGTCGTTAACTATTGTTGAACTATTTATAGCCCCAAGTTTCCCAGCATGCAAAGAGTTAAACTACATATCATTGGCTATTAATTAGAACCATGGATATGATTTCAGATAAAATAATGAAAAAGCTGTTGGACATGCATAACAAGGTTCAGAAAATACCGGTATATGCATTTAATTTTATTGTTAACTTCAATTTCAACAAGAGAAATAAAATCAACTGCTGAACTTCGCAATATCCCACAGATGTTCAAAACCTGGTTTTGGTTGCTGGCCGATATGAATTCCTGCAGAGATACATGTAAGTCATGTACATGTATATGTATATTTGTGTTAATTGACGTTAGGGAACAGTTTTTGTTAGAGAATCATAGTTCAGCATCTGCTGACGTCAGTTTAGCCATTCACCCACCCTACATATATAACCTAGTTTGTTCCATGTTAATTTTAGATTTTTATGCCACCGGGTTTCGAAGAAACGGGTGGCATATACTGTTTGGACCGTCCGTCTGTCCGTCCGTCCATCCGTCTGTCCGTCTGTCCGTCCGTCCGTCCGTCACACTTTTCGGTTAACCACTTTGTCACAGTTTCTAAAATATGCTGCAGGTGGCATCCGCATTCGACAGACGCATTTCTTGTTTCATTATGAAACAAAAAATTGTGTACCATTAATCTGAAAAATATTGACAAACACTGCAGATCCTGATGAGATGACTCGTTACGAGCCGGCTCATCTGGATCTGCAGTATTTGTAAGCATTGGCTTTTTGGTCTGTACGGTTGAAAGGTTTAAGTTTGTGAACAAGTTAAATCCAATCAGAGTAGTGCCAGTCTGTACATGCTGATCATGATCTACTCTGGTCACTATTGTGTTTCAAATATATCTGATTTCTGGTAACACAAATGTCACACCTGTGGGTGGCAGGTGGGAGAGAATGTGATGTGTAATTTAACGATCGCGGTTCATCCTTACCAGAATTCCGATTGGAGACCTGGTTTGACCCTCACATACGTCTTTGGCATTTTGTATGTGACAGTTGAATCTGGTTATACCCCTTATGTGAGTATTTCGATTATGCGTGATCCTATTTTAGAGGAAGGGGTAAAGTGACTATGGTGTGGTATAGACCTGGCACCAGGTCCGGTTATTCTAATTTCAGGGCTGAATATTTTTGTTCTCGATGTAAATATTCCGTTCTGATTTTGGGATTTTCCCCCCAATGCAGCAGGTTAAAACGAGATCAATCCTGTTTGCCCGGCCTTACATGACCGTAGCTGTTGATAGGCCGTTAAACACCAATAAATAAACAAACAAACAAACAAACAAACAAACAAACAAACAAACATACATGTATGAGCATGCTTGCTAATCAGGAGCTACACTGAAAGAAATGGAAATTAATCTCCTCGTGTTGTTATATACTTTATTTGCCAGTGCATAAACTGCCAGTATATTAAGAAGTTACAATATGCATTTATGACCGTGTTATTTGTTACAGTGATTTACCAATTAAAGTGATATAATTTCAATATTTACCGATTAAAGTGATGTACCAACATTTGTGATATTTGCCATGCTTGGAGAATAATTTTTTTCTCAGGAAAACAGAAATATTTCTTTCATTTATGCATGGAAGTATATATTGTGACCACTCATTTGAACCGTCTTGATAAGAAAGTTCAAATGAGTGGTAACAACATATACTTCGGAGTAGAAATAAGTAAAATGTTTTTACCCACGCAGGGGCATTCCGCATTTTGGGACTTACTATCTCCTAATTAGGACTTACTATCTGTATTTCCTAATAGGGAGATAAATATATTGTAGCATTGGCACCAGGACGCTTCTATAGATGTGTATTATCAATACAAACAATGCAATATTCCTTTACAATATTGTAGCAATTGTCATTTACAGTGATATGCATGTATATTGATTTGCAATATACGACAATCACAGTGATGTATGCGTGTCAATCCAAAACTATTGTGACTGTGTAGATTCACATGTGAACAAAATAAGTTAAATGCCTCGTGTTGATATCAATTATGATTATAGTGATAGTTGTTGTTGGTAATTGTCTCGCCCACGTTAGTGGAAAGTGAGATATAATGGTCACAATTCCGGCATAGTCGTTGGCGTCAACAATTTTGGACATACATTTAAAATTTGTATATATCCCGATATGCTAGTCCGATCTTTACCAAACTTATCCATAGCTTCCTTTAAATTGCTGGTTAGTCACTCAGTGTGATTCGGGTGACCTTGACCTCGACCTTCGTGGGTACGACACTCGGCGGCGATCACCTTGTATTTGTTATGCTATACTGGCTCATATGTGACTGTGATTAAATGAATGGGGCATATGGCATTTGTGACCAGTGTAGATTCTGATCAGACTGCGCAACTGCGCAGTCTGATCAGGATCTGCACTGATCGCCATTCAGTCATTGAAACAGAATTTGCTTGTAACAAACGGCGTTAATTCTGGTCACTGGGATGATTTCAGATCAGGAGCCAGACTACTGTCTGTTTCACGAACCCTGCCCAAATTTTACGGCTATATAAACAATACAAAAACAATATTTTTTTGTGATAATATTAAATTAAAGCAAAATTTAAGAACGAGCCTTCTTTTTGTTTCGTGAAATTTGGTCAAATATTGATTTTATTGCGAAAAAACAATTTCCCTATGTGAAATCCCCATAGAAATCTTGAGTGATTTTTTTGGAATTTCAGAAATACTGGACCGATTTTCAAAATTTAACTTTTGTTTTCTGAGTTAGATCATTTCCAAGATATCTAGCCAAGTTTCGGAGTCAATTTCCAAATGTTTTCGTTTTTTGACTCCTCCCACACTCCTCTACCTCTTTTCTCCCCCATGTTAAATTCCCATAGAGAAATCAATTTTTCGTAAAAAAAACCAATATTTGACCAAATTTCACGAAATAAAAAGAAGGCTCATTTTTAAATTTTCCTTTAATTTAATATTATCGAAAATAATATTGTTTTTGAATTGTTTATATGGCTGTAAAATTTGGGAAGCTTTCGTGAAACAGACAGTAGTCATAATGACGTAAGCCCAATTTCTCCAGTCACAGTTACAGCCATAGTTACCAGTGTAGCTCTTGTTCAACAAGCACGTCTCTACAAGATAAGGAGTAGTAAACTTGTTCTCTATAATGCAACAGGCATGTGATCAACCAATTAGCCACCAGGGTAGACTAGTTAAACTGCAGTCTCATTATGCTGGCTAGTCAAAGTATAGACTGGTTGTGCAAAGATAAGTAAACATATAGCAGAGTTTATGTACATGTAATATACATCAGGAACATGGAACTATTTTTTACTTTCGCGTGCACATGCAAATAGGCTTCACGTCTCGTGACTTGCCATACTCGTGTGTATGTAATACTATGACACGCCATACTGCTGTGTGTCTGTACATACTGGTGACATGCCATACTGCTGTGTGTCTGTACATACTGGTGACATGCCATACTGCTGTGTGTCTGTACATACATGTGACATGCCATACTGCTGTGTGTCTGTACATACATGTGACATGCCATACTGCTGTGTGTCTGTACATACTGGTGACATACCATACTGCTGTGTGTCTGTACATACAGGTGACAGGTGACATGCCATACTGCTGTGTGTCTGTACATACTGGTGACATGCCATACTGCTGTGTGTCTGTACATACTGGTGACATACCATACTGCTGTGTGTCTGTACATACTGGTGACATGCCATACTGCTGTGTGTCTGTACATACTGGTGACATGCCATACTGCTGTGTGTCTGTACATACTGGTGACATGCCATACTGCTGTGTGTCTGTACATACTGGTGACATACCATACTGCTGTGTGTCTGTACATACTGGTGACATGCCATGCTGCTGTGTATATACTGCTGTATATACATACTCGTTACATGTCATACTGCTGTGTTTACATACTGGTGACATATCGTACTGGTGACATGCCCGCATGCACACGCAAAGCCTATCGCGAACGCTGGTGAAACCTATTGTGTGTGCACGCAAAAGTAATAGATATTTCATGTCCCCTGTGTGCTACCGTAAATATGTAAGTCTATGCGTATACATATCTAAATATGTTGTCGTCAAAATATATATTTTGATTTTATGATTTTTCTGCAGCATCATAATCAAATGAAAACCCGATATATATGTGTTTTTTATTGATTATCAGATGTTACAAATGTAATTGTGGTTGGAGAAATGAGGCATTTATGACCAGGGCCCGGTTGCTCAAAGCTTCTGTTAGCTTAACAGACTGTTAAATCCTTAGCATTGCTAAGGTTTTTAACAGTCTGTTAAGCTAACAGTCTGTTAAGCTAACAGAGGTTTTGAACAACCGGGCCCAGGCTAGTTAATAATAATTTAGCGTAACTGATGTTTCACTGACCAATTTGTAAACAGCACAGACGTTGATCAGGGTCTACACTGGTCACAAACATCTAAAGTCGTATTCATTCTCCACATTCACAACTATCATCCAAGTGAGAACATTTTCTATTTGTATTTGGTATTACTTTTTGTCGCGCCTGCTTTAGCAGAGGCGCGACTATAGTCGGCGCTTTTTCCGTCGTCGTCGTCGTCCGCGTCGTCGTCGTCGTCGTCCGCGTCGTCCGCGTCGTCCGGTTTTTTTGTAAGGCAAATACGTTAAAGTTATTGTTTTTTCACAATATCTCTTTAACCCCTTGCCAGACATTGATAATATTTCATATCAATGTTTGTCATGGGATGATGCTTCATTACGCACACACCCACATCCAAATTATGAAGGTCAAGGTCATATAATTACCTTTTATGTTCACCGGTTTTGTAACAGAAATGCGTTAAAGTTATTGTTTTTTCACAATATCTCTTTAACCCCTTGCCAGACTTTGATAGTATTTCATATCAATGTTTGTCTAGGGATGATGCTTCATTACGCACACCCCCACATCCAAATTCTCAAGGTCAATGTCATTTATTTACTTGTAATGTTCACCGGTTTTGTAACAGAAATGCGTTAAAGTTATTGTTTTTTCACAATATCTCTTTAACCCCTTGCCAGACTTTGATAATATTTCACATCAATGTTTGTCAACGGATGATACTTTACTACGCACACCCCCACATCCAAATTCTGAAGGTCAAGGTCATTTATTTACTTGTAATGTTCACCGGTTTTGTAACAGAAATGCGTTAAAGTTATTGTTTTTTCACAATATCTCTTTAACCCCTTGCCAGACTTCATTACGCACACCCCTACATCCAAATTCTGAAGGTCAAGGTCATTTATTTACTTGTAATGTTCACGGTCAAATGCCTCGGCAGGCGCGACACCGCTTCCGTGGCGGAATTCTTGTTATTGTCTTGTATGTAGATCTTGCCAGTTTGTACTAACACTGTTTTTATATGTTCATGTATATTCAATCAGGGTTTTTTCCTCATCTGTATAACTTTTATATGTAGCCAGAAGATATTTTGCTAATATTTAGCTCACCTGAGCCAAAGGTTCAAGTGAGCTATTGTTACCGCTTTTCGTCCGTCTACAAATTCAAACGTCTTCTTCTCTGGAACTGCTGCACCAATGTTGATCAAACTTCACACACATGGCACATAGGTCACAAATTTGTTAAAATGGAGGTCGTCGAAAAATAGCATACATTCTTAAAAAATCTTCTTCTCATGAACCGACTTCTCATGACTGATTTCGATGAAACTTGGCAGGAATGATCGATGGTCAATGCCCTTTGTTAAAATTGTGACCACTGGGTAAAAAAATGGGTGTGGCCCAGGAAAAGTCGCGGGAATTACTGGACGAAGGCCGGAAGGCCTCGTCCAGTATTCCCGCGACTTTTCCAAGTTTATATCCCCAATAAATTCCACAAAAAGGCCATTCATTCCTTATAATTCCAGCATTTGACATAAATTAATCAAGAAAATGTGTTTATTTTCCGTTTTTTTAAGAATTATTTTAACTGCGCCTCACGGTTACGGAAAGTAGTTCGGCGTTGGAGTTTACTGGGATATAAATTTTGAACAGAGACTTGCTACGGACCAATCAAATGTTAGGGAATTGTGTAAATATTTTGTGCTGGAATTATTCACACATTTTATACATGTGGCATGCCTGTAGCGGTGCCTAAAATAATGTCACGGCAGACAAAAATGGAGTTTCCTAGGTTATGCGGCCCAAAATAGTGGCACGGCACGACATGGCTCTGTCTACAGCCGTGTTCAGACATATGCAACTCATTTAAATCACGATTAACCTGGCCATGACCATTTTGACCTTCACAAATTCGCTGACACGTAGAAGCATTCTTTTCATCAAACAACTTTGTAAGAATTTCTTTATCTTTAATTTAACAATTTATACAAATATCAGGATTACTTTAATATTCATACACTTGAACATCTGGGCATGTAACACACATGCCACTGTTTACATGATCATTTTGCCTTTCATAAGGTCACTGAAAGACTTGCATGCTCTTATGTAAGGTCACTGAAACGCTTGCATAAGAGCATGCAAGTTGAATGTTTATTAAATGTTATTTAGTATCCAGTATGCGAGGGGGCATAACCATGTTTTACAAACTTAATCTCAAGTTGTACATATCCTGTATGTTATACATGTATGTATATGACAATCATTTTGTTTGATGCTAATATGTTTATTTGTTGCTCATGGTAATGATAACCATTTTTGCTGTTCACTCAAATTTGAGACAAGCCATGTGCTTTTGTACCTAAGAAGATCGTACACTTGTTACCTATCTCATGAAAAATATTTACAAAATATACAATATTCTACGGAGCCCCGCAGGGGACGTATAATTATTATTTAATTTGTTCCCATGAAATAACAATTTGTTCCCTTAATTTAACAATTCGTTCTCACAAATTAATAATTTGTTCCCTCAATTTAACAATTCGTTCCCACAAATGAACAATTTGTTCCCTCAATTTAACAATTCGTTCCCACAAATTAACAATTTGTTCCCTAAATTTAACAATTCGTTCCCACGGGAACAAATTGTTAATTTGTGGGAACACATTGTTATATCATGGGAACGAATTGTTAATTCGAGGGAACAAATTGTTAAATTGAGGGAACAAATTGTTTTTTCGTGGCAACGAATTAATAAAAAAAATCCCTGCGGGGCTCTGTAATATTCTCTGTTAAGGACATCACAAGAAAATGCAGAATAGAATTCTACATTTGCTATGAAAATTTGGTCAACTTTCGATGTCACTTACAGACAAGTTCTGTACATATTTCTCATTACAAAATCACATTAATTGTTTCATTTGATCGGGACAAACTGTGACCAAGCATTTCTATTGGCTCATCAAGTGACTTTGGTGTGGTATGGACCTGGCACCAGGTCAGGATATTCTAATTTCAGGGCTGAATATATATTAAATGCGGGATCGAACCCATTCCGGTTATATATGACCTTAGCTGTTGATAGGTGGTTGAATACCAATAAATCAAATCTATTGGCTCAGGATCTACCAATCACACAGCTCGATTTCGGTATGCAAATATTTAATGATTTTACAAAACATTAATATGACCTTCACACATGGCCAAGCAATCCAGTATAAAGGGTGCCTGGCACCACACGAGGATGCAGTCATCAAGAGCGGATTCAGGGGTGTGCGTGGACCTGGTGCGCACACTGCCCTAAAATTTGCTGTTTTCATTTTTATACCATATATATTCGACTAATTGCAACTTTGTCTGTCTACATACTATTTTTTTCCCCAGAATGCACTCTAAAATGTGACATCGATATAAAAGATTTTCTGGCAAAGGTATGCCCCGCATCCCATAGGTGGAAGATAAAGAAGATAGTACTGTATGAGACCAAGTGGGGTAATGGATTTTTTGTAATGGGCATTTTTTTGTGTCACAGGTCCGAGTCTTCCACCTGTGCACATCCCCTAACAAGAAATTCTGAGTTACCTCAGTTACCGCACCTGATAATTCAGTCCTGAAAGTTTTTATTGATTTGCTGATTCGGGCGGCTGGTTGGGAGCATGTGAATAGTAAGTTTAACGGTTGGGCTCATCCTTGCCGGAATCACAATTATGAATCCCTGGTTTGGCCCTCGGGTACATTTTTGGCTTTCTTTCTACTTGAGAGGTGAATCCGGTTATGCCTATTATAAAAGTAGTAAGATTAGTACTAATTATATTACTTTTAGGGATTGGGTCTAAGTGACTGGTGTGGTGAGGTCAGGTTATTCTAATTTCAGGGTCAAATTTACATTTTTTCTATATATATATATATTCAATTCTGATGCTGGGATATTCCCCCCATTACAGCAGGTGAATGTGGGATTCAAAATTTTTTTCCAATGGGCATATAATAGGTAACAAGATAACCCACATATGTTTTGATAAGAGAAATAGGGCTGTATCTGAAGAAATGGGGCTTATGGCATTTGCGACCAGTGTAGACCCAGATCAGGGTCTGCACTGTTCGCCATTCAGTCGGTGAAACTCGAATCACGCTTCTAACAAAGAGTCCAGATCATAATCAGGCTGCGGGCGTGTGCTGGCAGACCAGTAGCCCATTTCACCAACATTGCAAAGTACATGTATACTTTTCTAGCAAAGTATACGTTGAGGGAGAAATTTTCAATGTTAGGATAAATTTATGAATTTTTATTATACCAAATTTATTACATTATCACAGCCATTTTGGCTGTGATAATGTAATAATTTCAGTATAATAATTCTGCATACTTTTGATCATCAAATATATACAACGGTTAGTTCTATATGAAATAATGCATTTCAGGAAAAATAAATGATTACTCCCTCAAAGTATACTTTTATAGAAAAGTATACTTTGCAATGTTGGTGAAATAGGCTGCAGGAGCAATACTGACCACAAACCCCCATTTCTGCAGCCCGGGCCACATTCAAATAGTAATCTCCAACATCAAAGTACATGTTTCGGTACAAATTAGTCGGCTATTCTTACCAAGCAGTGTCTGTGGCGTTTGTCAGTATTTTCAGATATTTAAAAAAAATACCACTTATCTGATTAATGGAATAGTTCAGAAATGAAGATGCGACTATTGATGTCAGATATTTAGGGGCGAAAGGTAATAATACATGTAACGAGTAGTAATTGCTTGTAGGACATTTCAATACTTGTACACTATACTGAGCAACAGTAGAAACGTCCTTCCATATTCAGGGAAAGATTGCTGGAAATCTATAAGGATGGTGGTACTAAAACCTGTATAGAAAATGAAGTTTAATCACTTGTGAATCCATAGCAGTTGACAAAATTGTGTTGCGATGAAAAGATTTCGAATGACATCACGGCGAATTCGGGAGGGGTCAAAATAAAAAATCTGTTTAGGGCTTGATGATTTCTCTGTAAAAAAACTTCCTCTGTATTCTGTATGATTAATATCGTGGCTGGCCACCATTTGCATGAATACACGCCATAATTCTACGGCGCATGGACGTGACGTAACGCAGAATTAGTGGGTTAGGCAGATTCCCCCATTCTTGTTGTAAAGCCCGTGTCAGATCTCGAATGTTGTCAATTTGGTGGTTAGCCCTCGCCTTACGACCCACCTTATCCCAGACGTGCTCGATTGGGTTGAGATCAGGGGAAACCGCAGGCCATGGAAGGACGTCGACGAGGTATTGAGTTGTGATTCTGGCTGTGTGCGGGCGGGCATTGTCTTGCTGCAATGTTATACCAGGGCCGTGGTGGTAAATGTAAGGCATTGCATGAGGAGTTAGCACCTCAGCAATGTAGCGCTGTGCATTGAGATTGCCCTGTATGACCACGAGCTCAGTCTTACGGTTCCCCATGATCCCACCCCACACCATTACACTCCCTCCCCCGAACCTGTTCCTCTCAACCACACAGAAATCGGTTAATCTCTCGTTTTTGCGTCTGTATACGCGTAGCCTACCATCTGCATGGCCGAGTGTGAACGGAGATTTGTTGGTAAAGAGAACTCCGTTCCACTCAGCCCGCCGCCAATTCAAATGACGTCGCGACCACAACAACCTAGCACCACGGTGACGTCGCGTCATTATTTGACCGGTATATGGGCGTCGTGCTCTGATTGGCAGCCTTTGCATCGCAAGCGCCTACGGATGGTCTACGCTGACACCGTATCTCCTAGCCGTTACGGTGGCTGGCAAACGACGCTGACGTAAGTGGGTTAACGTGGTGTAGCGGTCAGTCCTGGTGGTGGTGGCATGGGGGTGACCGGGGCGGGGACGATTGTCAGCAGTCCCAGTCTGTTGATACTGGGTCACAAGCCTCTGTATGGTCTTCCGACAGCAGCCGAACCTGCGGGCCACGGCACTGGCCGTCATTCCCGCGTGCAGCATTCCAATTGCCTGATTTCTTTCAACTTTAGACAAGCGTGGCATGATGAAAACAATGAAAAAGTAAAACGTTTTTTAATTGTCGGATTAGCCTGTGTCGCAAGTACCGTACGACGTTGACTGAATTAATTTATCGAGTACAGGTTTAGCGCGCACGTGCAATAAGTGGAAATAAACGTTCCGGTTGGTGACCGTTTTGAACCTCGTGTATTTGGTGGAAACATAACACGGGACCGGTGTATTCACAAAATTGCCAGTGTCTCGCATGTATATTCACAGAATATGTAACATAAACATATCCTGGCAGAGATATATCGGTTCAAAAAGTGGGACGTTTCTAGTGTTGCTGAGTATATATATATATATACATGATATACCTTTCCAAGCTTAAATTAGTATGTGTACAGTATAGCCAGGCAAAATAATAAATACCACTTTCAGTTGTACACACAAGGATTTATTTAACCCTTACACCGCTATATTATTTTTTTTGTCATCAAAAACATGCTTTGACAGCACATTATAATAATTTACAACATGCTTTGACATCACATTAGCATCATTTCCATTGGAAATGATTCTAAAGTGCTGTCAAAACATGTTTTTATTGAGAAATAAGGCAAGATATAAAAGCAACAGTAGAAGACAATTGTTGTGTGTAGTGGTCTAAGGGTTAATGGGGGAAATGTTTACTAATATCCTGCTTGTCTAATACTTCATATATGGATCATTTTGTATTTGCTCAATATTGAAACTGACTTATTGTACAATTTTGTAGACTCAACATGTGTGTTGTTAAGAATGTATTTTAAATAAATACCATATTTGCATAAATATATAATATTGTCCATAAAATAAAAAACAGTGGGTGGTTGGTCGGGCGAACGTGGCGGCGTAAATTAACGGTAGGGGTTCCTCCTTATAGGAATCACGATTTG